>CABEEJ010002526.1:47335-108696 GCA_901482245.1 Timema douglasi
ATCTTTCAGACTATAACACTCTAAAAGTGTAAATAGCCCAGTATTATATTTTGGCCTTAGATTATCTTTACCAACACGGGTATGTAATAAGGAAATTTCTTTAAAATCAAATGTGTGGTTCATCTACAATAAAGGTGGGCAACATACTTTGCAATTAAATCACAGGAGTGGTGAATAAGAAGTAACATTTGCCACACCATGAAAATTGAGAGATTGGGTTGCCCAATCGAATATTTAAAACAACTCAATTTGTTTGAACGAGTTTATTTAAAATATGAGCACTATGAATACTCAGTTACAACCATCTTTGACATAAATAAATAATGAACATTGTTCAGATTTAAAATGTTAGAAATCTTTATGAGAACTTTAACAATCCCTTTGTGTGACAAGTTACATAAACATTGGCTGAATATTTGAACTCAACGCATATGAGGAATGCTTCCAATGATGTGCAGGTCACCACAAGTTACCACAAACACACCGTCAGGAAAAAAATTTATTCTACTGTGAGAGCTGGCAAATTAAAATCCACCACACTCTTATGAAAAATTCGCCACTTGTGATTGATTGGTGACAGGATTGCCCACCCCAGATTTACAATGAGGGTTTTAAGTTTTTTAATTTTTGAGATAAAATTGCAAAAATATAAACTTTTATTGCAGGCGATCAACACAATGCATTTTAAAGTAATTTCTTAACTACATGGCTGTGTTGGCCAAGATAATCTTAGGCCGAAATGGAACATTATTTTATAATTACTTTTTAAGTGTTACAGTCTGCAATATTCAATGTTAAAATCATCATAGCCCAGCCAAAAATATGAAAAATTTGTTGATATTTGTTTTGGAATTTCATCAGGAAACCATTCAATGTGGAAATGTAAAAATTTAACATAACATTAAAATATAGAAAAAAAAAATTCAGACTAATCAAACAACCTTAAAATTCCTAAACTTGTTATTATTTTTGTTGTATATCTATCCAATGGCTAAAATAGCATTTTAACCAGGCTCAATTATTGTAAGATACATGCTCTATTACTGCTTGAGGGTAAATTAAACAGTGGTGGAAAACGGTTTGCCCACCTCTCTAATTTATGTACTCTTGCTCTATTGACGTTATGCCGTAAGTTAGTAAATATAACCTTCACACAATTCCCACCATCACCGACAAGGTCTGAATGAGTGAATAATGCCGGGGTGTAGAACATGTCCATATGATGAACCTCTAAGCTGCATTTATGAGAGGTGAGGTGTAGCACCGTTGTAATGGCCTATGAGGATTCGGGGACATGTTCCTCCCAATATTTTACCAAATGGGGAACCGAGGAATAGGATACATTGAAATGGGGAAAAAATCACGATCCCGTCAACGATATTTTTTACAAATCAATTAAAACATTGAGCATTTCTTATTACTGTATTGAATACAGTGACATACCAACATTGAATTCTACAAAATTATTCCTACGCCAGAAATTAACCAAGGTCCAGGGAGGGAGGGAAGGAGGGAGGGAGGAGGAAAGTATTTGGATGAGTCTGTGATTTAATGGGAACTATAAACTTATTATGTTCCTTCTTCTAAATCAAGGTTGGGGTAGAACGAGAATTCATTCCATTAAATAAGACTACATATTAAATATCATTAAAGTATAAGTGAAAAAAAAGTATTTTCACTGAATAGATACATTCTTGACACTCACTTTTCAAAGAGTTTGATGTGATGATTTTACCTCTAATTGCAATATAGCTGACATAAATTCTGTGGATTCCATCATCTTAACATATTTAAAAGTTGATATGTTAACAGGGTGGGGGAAGGGGAAATTCTTATGTAAAAATAATACATAATTTTATGGTGAGAAGAAAAAGAGATTTTCCCGCTTGGCTGGCCGCGTGGTCTAACGCGCGACTCTCATGTAAGATTAGACTGCCGAAACAGGGAGATCGGGGTTAAATCCCAGTAGAGTGCACTGAGGGTGGTTTTTCCTAAATGGTTTTCCACTCTCCCTCTACACAAATACAGGTGAATTTCATCCAAATTAAACCTTCCTAATACCTAACCTGTTAGTGTAATTAGTATATAAGCATATAACTCCAACGGATAGTAAACACGTTGTTAGGAAAAAAAAGAGAGTTGGGAAGGCAAGGAAAGAATGATATTTGTCCCCCCAGTAATAAAGGTGGTGACGTGAGTGGCTGAGGGATGAAATGAGATTGGAGTTGTGTCGGAATGAAGATGTGTGACTAAACTGGAGCACTCAGAGAAGACAGATTTTTAAAAACCACCCAATTCCATGGTTCCAATATTTCGATCAGTTATCAAATACAGATTCTGATGGGGCTGGTATCCAAACCAAGTCTAAGAAATATTTGAAGCTGTGTGTACAAAAAGAGTATTACTCACAAAGAGTAAATTGTTGGCAAATCGCAAATATTTGTTCGTATTTTTCTGATGATATTTTATAGGGGAAATAACCAATGCATGTTGTGCACCAGTGTTATCTGGAAGAAAAAATAGGCTGAAAAATCACACTTATAATTAAAACTTATGAGGGCCGGAAAAACCTGCCAGCCGCTTCGAAACAACTTTATCTAGCCAGAAATTTGTTTTCCCTCTCTTGTCTTAGCTACTCTTGCCAGACGTTTGTTTTCCCTCTTTTTTCTTAGCTACTCTTGCTAGGTTTCCTTCCCCCACTCCAAGCTCCATGCTGCAGGTTAGGAATCGGAGCTGCAAGAGTGTCATCAGGCAGATTCAAAATAACAAAAAAAATATCGTTCGTTTTGGGTAAAATCAGGCAGATTTTCAGTGTTGACTATAGAATATTAATATACCACTTTGTTCATGATTTTGTAATCTCTGTTTTAATGTATCTATATCCATGCTTCCACTTACATTTTTTTGGGAATATTACGCTGAAAACACCACATTTGACAATTTTTTTAAGGAAAAAGAAATTAATAAAATACATTTTTTAATACATAGAATCGTTGAATGGTCCTTTTTTTTATCAGAGAAAAAATATTAAATTTATATCTCATATTTATGACTAGATATAACCCTAGAACAATGCCTCCAAAATACATCAATTTATGAGCCTATATAGGACTCTTAAATCTTCTATTAAAACAATGTTAAATAATCACATGTAATTACTTATTTTGTTTAATTCGAAGTAAAATTACCTCGAAGATGGTGAAAAAAGAGCCTGAAATCTCACATAGGCATCAGATTTACTCCTCGATTGTGCTGCACGGATAGAAGGCTCTCTTCATGTAGGGGCACAAAAATTTGCAAACATCCTAACAATCGTATTGTTTGTTGACAACTGCACCACACACAACACCATTACTTTAATGGAAAATGTAAAGGTTGTGTCGTCCCCACCACCCCCTTCCCCTCAGAAGTCAGTATTCCAACCTATGGATCAAGGTATATTTAAAACTTTCAAGCACTTCTACCGATGCCTTGTGGTCCAGAACATTCTCTCGGGTGCTTAGATTGGTAATAATGGCAAGGTTAAAATTGACATTCTCCAAGCTGCCCAGAGTGTAACAGTGCAAAATGCTTTCAAAAAGGAGGTTTCTGCTACAACAATGGTAAAGAGCAGAAGTGAAGCTGTTGAGCTGATTGTACCCACTGTGGACAACTGGGAAGATGTTGGACATGATGCAGGTGTTCAATATGAGGATTTTGTGAACTTGGAAGATAACTTAGCATTTTGCGGTGAATTGAAAGATACAGAAATTTTGGAAGATGTTATGAACAATAGAAATGACAGTGCATCTTCAGGTGAAGAAGGGGAATCAACAGAACCTCAAGAAAGGCCGATCCCAACATCTATACAGGCCATGGACCACATTGAAGAGTTGAGACTGTTTGTTGAGGGACAACAGAATGTAGGCCCCTCTATTCTCCAGGCAATGAATAAACTAGAAGAGTGTACTATAATGCATACATAGTATTGACTCCCAAAAAAAATTGGCAATTTCTAGATTTAAAAAAACTGTGAATTAGGTATTCTGTACTGTACATATTGTATGGAAAATCTAAGAATAAAATTATACATTATATAATCAAATGTATTTTATTTTTACTTCACTGAATTTATGTTTGAATGATTCAAATTTTTTTAGTGGTACCTTCAGCTTCGAATTAGCAAGGTTCGACTGTAGTTGTTTTTAATTTTAAGTATTTTGTTTATATTAGTTTTTCATGTTTTGATCACTTTACTTCCAGTCAATTTATGTTTGTCATAGTTTTAGTAATAAATTCTGTATGTATATATGTATATTCTTCAGGTAGTTAGATAAGGGTTGTGTTTGGGTTGTGCTGCTGGATTGCCTTTTAACCAAATTACAACAAAAAAAAAAGTGTTGGATTGGTCCGCTATGTTTATTATTATTAGCACCGTGTCTTACTACCCGTTCAGGTTATACACACTTACTTACACTAATGTGTAATGGTAGGGGTGATTGTGAGATGAAATGGAGGACCTACAGTTTAACGTGGAATCCGAACCACGGTGGAGAGTGAAGGAAGGGTTTGGTAATCAGATAAATCTGTGCCGGGACCGAGGATTGAACCCCGGCCACCAGAACAGAAGTCTGACACCTTAACCCTAGACCGCCAGGTCACCTTTGGTCCGCTATGGATAAACAAAATTATATAAGTGTGGAAAAATAAATGAAACAAAGAAATGTTGGATTTTGGAGATAATCTGTTTTTGTTTGAACCTTGGAGGTAAAGGAAGAGAGGGGGAGCTTCTCAATGGGCAAAGCTAAGGTTTCCCACCAGCTGCATGAATTCTTTGACCGGCCCGACTTTTTTAGCTTCATGATACACAGAAGTTTTTTTGAATTCGGCATTATGTATTTTGTATTAAAATTATTTGCAATCATTTATTTTGAATTGAATATTTAGGTACAAAGTCTATAATAAAATTTGTATTCTAAAGAAAAATTGGAAATAAAAATAATATGAAGTTTGTATTTAATTCTTTTCTTACTGTAAAGATGAATTGTTAGATATATCAAAATTGTTAATTAATGACAATGCCATGTTATATTGTACACAATACAATTTCCGTTAATTATTGTAATAGTATTGAGTGATTTTTAATTTAAAAGTTAGGTTTGATAATCACAAGTCACTAAATCTTAATTGAATAGGTGTTCAACTTACCTTCAAATTATTTTTTAAAGATTTAGTCTAAAACCTGCTGTATTTTTCTATGATCACTCATTGTGGTAGAAATAATAATAATAATAATAATAATAATATTTAGCACCACGTCTTACTACCCGTTCGGGTTATACGCTTTAAGTACTAATTACGCTAATGGAATAGGAATTGGGAAGGTTGAATTAGAGGAAGTGAACCCGCATTTGCATGGAAGTAGAGTGGAAAACCATTTAGGAAAAACCACCCTCAGTTCACCTGACCGAGATTCGAACCTCGATCTCCCCATCCTCGGCGGTCGAGCTCAACACGACAAGCACGTTAGCCAACTACGCCACCGAGGCGGGTTGGTAGAAATAGAAATCTAACAGTTACCATGAAACTATACTTAATGTAACAATCATTATTTCTTGGACACAGACATTATCACAGAAAAGCAAAACTTACACTATTTTAAAATTGAGTATGAGAAAACAAAAGTGTGCATACATAAACATTAAAAGAAAAGACCTGACATTTGATAAAAGAAAGAGGATAACCATCCTTAGTTAAGACAATCGTACACATGTACAAACTCAGATCACCAAAGTGTATTTTAGAGCCCTGGTGATGTGTTGCTCTTTTGAGAAAGTTTCCCTCTGCAGCACTCTGGTAGTGTTGCACATGTCTGCAATGGTAGTTGTAGGGTTGGGTCAAGGTGGAAAGATTAGGGGAATGGGGGAAATGCTGAGGTTCGAGGGCTTGAAAATAAACATCCATGTGTGTACGAGCGTCTTATTTTTGGCTGGTACCTGATAGATGAATCACAACTGGTAGGCAGTGTTGCCAATGTCACGAGTAAAAAAATCTCAATTACATTGGAAAAAATATTTACATTCGTAGCTGAATTTTTTTAACATTATTTCCTAATGGTTTCACACCACCTGCTCCAGGAAGTGCCTCACGGCCCCCAGGTTGGGAATCACTGCTCTAGAGTAGTTACTTCGATTTGTTATAATTTCTTGACTAATCCTTCATGGTGAGTTGGGGCTTCTCCTTCTTCCTTTAACCATGTCCGTGACGGGCGGGAGGTTAGTTGCCCTGCGTTGTCTATCATGTGAGATGTATTCCTGCCCGTATAGAAGGGCTTACCCTCAGCTGAACTTGGCTTGACCTACCACTTCAATATAATTGTTGGAGTTAATTTCCTCACCATAAACTCTAAAAATTGCCATTTCATAGCAGGAATTTAGGATAATTTCTCCCTCTCAGCACCATTGCCTTCTCTACAGCATTTAATTATCAGCTTTGAAACCCCTTGATTATGGGGTCATTCTCCTCTCTTAAAATTAAAACAGTCAGGGCTGCCCTTGGCACTTTTCATTAGGCCACATTAAGCTTCCTTCTCCGGAGTTGGCAATTTTCAAAATTGAGAGTGGCTGAGTGGCTACCAAAACTAGTGGATGGTATGTCATTCTTATTATGCTCCTTCTTGTTATATAAACAATCATGCCACCCTTCTCCACCATAAAATAAGATCCGATTATGGCGGCAGTAATTAAATTAAGTATGACCAAAAATTATGTCCCCACATGGACATTTGAAGCTTAACTTGTTGCCTAGCCTTAAAATTTCTCATCCTATTGATACATAATGTGACTCCATTTACGGTAAGGGTGGATATTCTTAATTTAGGTTTTTTACATCTTGTCATAAAAGATTTGTGAAATAACCTTTATATCAAAACCACTGTCTACAAAGCAGTCCAAGGTGAGTTGGCCTACCTTACCTCTAATATCTAGTGCAAGGCCTTTCTCAAAACATTTAAAATGTTTTACATACATTACAATCAATAAACCTGGATTATAATCATCAATGATTATTTATATCAAACTAACCTCCTTGTCTCTAAATAATTCACTAGCCTTGCCTAATCCAAAAGTATTCACATATGGACAGTTATGTGATGTCTTCACTAGATTTTTGTGTGGCCTCTTCCTATAATGGTTCCTCCTAGGGGTTTTGTGTCACTATGATGCTCTGTGATTGTGTCAAGATCTCGGCTTTCATATAAGTTCTCAGTTGTCGCACATTTACTTGCCCATTAGCTGGCTTTTGTACTTTTGATGTTCATATTGGTCAACCTTCAAAATCAGTGGTAGTGGCCTAGTGGCCTGGGAATACCTGGGCTTGGGACCGTGTTAGATTGGTGCCATCCTTTACTTTGGGGTTGGGCCTTCAGAAGGGAAGGGGGCTTATTTATATCCACAAGTGTTCCTCCCATTTACAGTTCTCCCACAGTTGTTTTCATTCTGGTTCATCTTCCCCATAGCTCATGTGCTATTGATCTGGGTTCATCTATGTGGCCCATGACCCTTTGGACTAGATTATGGCCCCCTTTCTCATATTAGTATACTCTGCGACCTGTCCTTGTCAATTTGCAAGTACAACATCTCTGTGAACTGTTGCAACTCCAACCATGATATTCATCCCTTCTGCTGTCCCATCTTTCCTTTCCCCTCTCCTTCACCTATTATGGCTTGTCTGTCATTATGCTTAATGTGTTTTTTGGAGCTTCCATCTGAGTTGTAGTTGCTTCTGAAATAAACAGTTCTCAGATTCCCACTCTTGTGTCTGTTTCAATTTCTTCAGTTTATATTTAACGCACTGCCACTTATGTCATTTGGTTTGCCATACCTCGTACCTTGCTTTCAATATTTTTGGGAATGGCTTTTAGGATACCATAAATCTTTCCTCAATTACAAACCAATAACACCACACTCTTGCTTTAAATCAACCTTTATTGCCCATTTAATTTGGTTGCTAGCCCTGATTCACAGTTGTCCTGCTGTCTCCTTGTTTCGTCTATCTTGTATCTCGGTGGGTTTGATTAGATTAATATCATGCATATTTATTCTCTCCAAAGAATTCGCAAACTCTTCCCTATAGCTGTGGACACAATCATACCTATAGTTATGAGCAGCAAAAGCTATATATTATCTACTGAAAGACAACCACTCTCCACCACCACCACCACCACCACCCCTTCTAAATATCTTAAACAGTCTATCTACTACCAATAACTTCACCACCCGGCTTTCCCTGGAACCCCTAGGTCAGTGGTTCTCAATTACTTCTCAGTTCGGGCCGCAGTTATAATTTTTTTTTTTCATGGATCGGGCCTTTATGTGTTAAAACTAAATTTGACAAATTTACATAATGTACTCATAATTAAAACTAAGTACCTCATAATATTATGAACCCCATTTTTATTTTAGGATTTATAAAATTTAAATTATAAGCAAACTTTACTTTAGTTAGCAAGAAACCAATGAGAAAAGTGAGGGTGATTTCCTTCAACAATCTGTTTAAAATATGGAGTATAGGACTTAGTTGCTAATCTACAGGCGTTTTTAACATGAACATCTGTTAATTTGTTCATGTCAGAGAAGCTTGAGTCACATTTGTAGGTAGATCCAAACATAGTTAAAATTATAATGGTAAGTTTCTTAGAATTTGGATAACTAGTCATAAATTTAGCCCAAAAATTACACATTGACTTGCCTGTAAAGTTACTTTTCAGTTCTTCTGAACCTTAAACATCATTTAATTCAAACTGTAAGTCACTTTGGTACGTATTAGGTATAAGTCCTTTAGCACTTATGGAGATCTCGCAAAGGGATTTTTTTTTATGAGTACTTGCATTAATTTGGGCAGTGTAAACTCTGCAAAACTTGACTCGAAGTTTTCTATTAACCTTGTAAAAAAAGAAATTTAGGACTATTTTTACGAATCCAAACAAACTTTCTTAACTTTCAGGTTTCTTCCTTTTCGAAATATTCTGTAAACACTTTAAAATAAATAAATTTTTGTTGGATAAAATTGTCCTTCTTCAGCAACAGTTAGGTTTTGAAATTCTGAATTGCTTCAATTATATTGATAATAGTTTTCTCTTTTGCCTGCAACTGAAGGTTTAATTTATTCAATTGACTAAACATATCACTGAAAAATGCAAGCTTTATTAATAATCCGTTATCAGTCATTAAAGACAGAAAGTTTTGTGCTTTCGCATCATCATTATTCTGCTAAAATACAACCACTGCTTCTTTCAATTCTAATAAAATCTCGACTACTCTTCCTTTGCTTAACCACCTAGCTTCATTATGCAACAAAAGGTCATTGTGTTCAAGACCTATGTCAGCAACGATTTTCCTGAACAATCTGTGTTGAAGGCTTGGAGTGGAATGAACAAAATTAATCAACTTCATTACATTAACCATTGTGAGTTTAAATTCGTCATGTTACTTAGCATAAAAAACAGTCTGGTGAATCAAACAATGAGCTCTTTGAATGTTAGAGATGATAGTTTTTAATATAGAAACAAATCCCTTTTCTCTACCGGCCATGGCTGAAGCGCCATCAGTAGCCACATAAAATAATTTTGTGTGAATCAAGTCCATGAGAATTTTTTTAAATCTAAAAACCTAATGCAGATATCTTCACCAGCAGTCGTTTGAAGCAGTGGAATCAAACATACCAATTATTCTTTTAATGTCTCACCATCATAATATCAAACAAATACTGATAATTGAGACACGTCAATATCTGTTGATTCATCAAGGGCCACCGATACAAAATCACAATTTTTTTAATCACTTATTAAAGTTTTAAATACATTCACACTAAGATATTTGATGTGGCTAGTTGTAGTGTCATTTGAAAGGGGAACTTGTTTTATGGACTGAATAATTTTACATTTGACGTTTTCATCACAAACTTTGTCCACTATAGCAAGTGCACATTCTTTAACAATTTCTGAGTCAGAGAAAGGTCTCTTATGCTTTGCTAGTAGCCACGCCACCTTAAGAGAAGCAAGATGACCGTTTGTTTGCTGAGATGCAAAGTTGATTTTGAATAACTAACACTTAAAGAAGATATTTTAATTTTCTGGTTGTCAGATCCAGGAGGAGATTTTTGATTAAAGATCATGGTTTTAGTATTAAAATGGTGTTTCATATTGTATTCTTTGCAAACAGACACTGTTTCGTTGCACACTAGATATACAGGAATACTTGCCCCTTTTCTCTGTTATAAAATAAATAAATATTTATCTCTTCAGTTAATGTTGAGTTCCAAATTTTCATTATTGTATTTTCTCTTCTTTAGCGCCATGTTACACTCAGATTGGTTATCATTATACTGACCCACGCTGGCACGACAGCCGCAACTGTTTGTCTTTTAAACTACCTTTGCCCTCCCGTTATGACCTTCACCCTCCCTTCTCCTGACACACTTAGCATAGGGTTGTTAGAAGTTCAGTGTAAAACAGTGTTGTTGGATTATATATGGTACATATATTTTCCAGTATAATTAATTAATTACCGCGGGCCAGACTGACAGCCTTCACAGGCCACATCTGGCCCACGAGCCACCTATTTAGAACTATCACCCTAGGTCAACAAAGCTAGTGGTGGGAAGCTATGGGGAAGAGAGAGGATGGTAATTTACAAAACCTCTCTGACTGGGGTGTGTTGCCATCAACTATCTTGCACAGTTAAAGCTTATACATAATCATGGAGCTCCTCTACAAGACCTAATATCAAAGGAGGGAAAAAGCAGGCATATATAACAACAATAGTAGTAATAATATAAATGACTATGTCCGCATTTGTTTTTTAGCTAAGCCAAAATATAATATTTATTCTAAAATACCAATATAAAACAAAATAGAAATAGTCCACCCATCAGGAATCCCACCTCTGATTTAGGTTTGGTTGGCTACCCTAAGTCCGTGCACTTCGAGGAAAGTGAAGGAACTTCCGTTATTGACAACACAGTTTAGTGGGAGTTCTACACACACTCTCAACATCACATAGTGGAGACAACAGAATCTGTTTGGCCGGTGGCAGCAGTCTCCACAAAAATCCCTAAGTAGGTTATGGTTGTCAACTTGTCTCGGTTGTATGAATGAAGCAAACAATCACCACATCATATAACTATATCCAAACTCAATGGATTGTGGCATAGCTCAGCAAATGGCAATGTTGGCCCTCGGCATTTCCTTCTACATTAGTGTTCAAAGAGCACATACTTTGTATGTGGCTATTACCTGAAACAAGTGATAGGTCAACTTGTGGAAAAGGCATCAATGAATAACCCCGGCATCCAATGGTGATCCCTTCTAATGAACCAATAAATGAGCTGCAGTGTGATTTTAATTCAGGCCACACACTGGTAGTTTTTATAAACACAACAGTGATCCGCTTCACAAATATGGTCTGTAACCCCAGACACTTCCCAAAATACCACATGGTTCTCTCACTGGGCCCACGTTGATCCAGTAAAGCTCCTCTGATAAATGGAGAACAGTAGAGTGGTCATGTTTAGTCGTGGATGAACTATTCACTATTATATGTTACTCGAAGACACTTTGTCACACGAAAACATTTGAAATCTTAACCCAATTCTCTACCATCACCAGGTGGACGGCCAGCCGGCCTCCCAAGCCAGGACACGAGTGCCAGTCCACGTGCTTTAATACAACATGCCAGAATCACGAGTAACCACACTTGTCAAATAGACACCAATTTACACCAACAATAATAAAAAAGAAGACCAAATTAATCTTATTACATCTAGTTAGATAAAACAAAAAGACATATAATTCTTAATTAGTAGCAATACTATCCTCCCTATGAGTTATGATAATCATCTTACTCAAGGAGTATGATTTGATGGATTGAAGGCAGAAGATACTATTGCTTATTAACTAAACAAAAGATGAGGAAATTTATGTAGCTAATTTAGAAATAAAATATCATAGGTCAAACCAGTATTAATTATTAATTATTTAAATGAGTTGTTTATTTGTGGGTTAACTTTTTTTTAAACTTACTACCTGTTCAGGTTCTAAGCGTACTAATTATCCTACAGGTTAATTTAAAGGAAATGCACCTGCATTTGTGTGGAGGGAGAGTGTAATAACATTTAGGAAAACCACCCTCAGTGCATCCAACTGGGAACGAACCCCAATCTCCCCGTTTCCGGCAGTCTAGTCCAACATGAGAGTAGCGTGTTAGACCACGTGGCCACCAACGCGGGTTTTAAGTTAACTCAAAGCTACGGTAGCAAAATCAAGTCGGTACTATGATCTATAGAAAAAAAGGTGGGGGTTGAGGGTTGTTGAGAGTTCCATCTTCTTCTGCAGAGAGGGCATCACCTCCCACAGTGATGTGTTTTTGGAATTCAGTCACTTAAACTACTTATCTTACTTTATTTCCATGGTTTTGTCCTA
This sequence comes from Timema douglasi, assembly GCA_901482245.1. Lineage (NCBI taxonomy): Eukaryota > Metazoa > Arthropoda > Insecta > Phasmatodea > Timematidae > Timema > Timema douglasi. The sequence goes on from CABEEJ010002526.1 coordinate 59,793, forward strand.
TAAATAATTGTCTATATAAAGGCAAGATCACTAACCAAATTCAATATATTTTTCACCGTTCCTTGTACTGTGTTGGACTTTCTACCTACAGTTGACAGTAGCTAGAACAGTGGTCAATCCTTGCTTCTCAGTCACTGTCCTTTAGCTACTCGTTGCTTAGCCACTATGCTATGGAGTCTTGCTGCTTAGTCCATTACCACCTCACACCACTTCCTTGTATATAATGTATGTTAATTGTCCTTTACCTCATTATCTCACGCAATTAATGAAATCCTGATCCACAGGAACCAAATTATTTGCTATGTGCCAAAACAATTCCCGCTACCGACTAATGTCTCCACTAGTTTGTAGATAGCCGAAAGAGTGTAACAAAAGAAATTGAGTGATGTTAAGGAGTTAGTTCCATTAATTGAAATTAATTCCTAATCTATTATCAGAGAGTGTATGTGACCTGTTGTGTATTTATCTCAATAGTTCTTTCTACAGGAAAGTCTGCCACTGTTAGGCCACCATCTCAAATTCAGAAATTAAATTTGAATTATATGAATTAGTAAAACTGTATGTCTTTCTACCATAAATCCATTATTCATTAATACACATTGATGCTTTAAAATGCTCTAAAATGATAGTGTGAGAGTTACCCTCGTCAACACAATTAACTAAATGACTGTATTGATTAATACTGGAAAACTCCAAACAAATGTAAATTGTATCTATTTATAACCACAAATGAAAGTGAAGAACAAAATTCTTGAAATATTTACTTAGAATAAACAAGCCGAAAAAGTGACCAAATTAAGTGACACCAAATCAAGAGAAGTGATAAAGAGAAATGACTAGAGAATGGCTCTTCTCCTTGTCACCAGCCTATTTATTATTATTAGCACTGCGTTTTACTAACCATTCAAGTTATACACACTTATGCTAATGTGAAATGGTAGAGGGATTGTGAGATGAAAATGGAGGACCTATAGTGTAATGTAGTATCCGAACCACGATGGAGGCCTGGCATTTCACACATTCATAAGTTGTGATTAATACAAGTCTTATCTGAGCTGAAGGAAAGGTTTGGCAATAAGATAAATTTGTGCTGGGACCGAGGATTGAACCTCAGACCCACAGCACAGAAGTCTGACACCTTACCCCTAGACCGCCAGGTCACCTTGCCAGCTTATTTAAAGCCCCGAAATGGAAACTTCTTGAAAATGATGTCTCAGGGACATATACCCATTGGTCAATGGTTTTTAAAATGCACCCATTTCTAAGCATAGTTTCCACAAATTAGCTGCTTGGCCCATTGTTCTGATTGAAAGAATTTCATAACTAATTTGCATCAAATTTAAAAAATGTGTATACATATTTTTAAAATGACAATTTGATTGATGGTGCCAACAATTTATTTTTAAAGTATTACAAGAAAACACTTGCACATTCAAAGTTAAGAACAAATTAAAATCACCATAAATTAGAGAGAAAAACTGAACAGAAAATAATTTAATCCGGATGGAAGAAAGGAAAATAAGTACAGGAATTATGGAGTGATTTAAATGTGCATTTAATAACTCACATAAATTCACAAAATAGAGTTTACAACTTTAATGAATTCCATTTTTAATTAATTTTAAAAACAAAAGATATGATAAATAATAAAATAGCCTCTTGGAATGTAGTAGCTCGTCAATCAAATATTATTTGATTTTTAGATTTCATAAGATTAATTAAAAATAGTTTAATGAAAACAATGGGTATAGATATTAAATACAGGATGTACCTTGGCATGTGGAACCCACTTCAAGGGTGAGCTCAGAACATAAAAACATAGAAATTTTTTATGTAAACATGTATCTTATTTGCCCTAGATTCGTTCCATTTTTTGTGTTCCAGTAATTTTTATAACAAGTAGAGCTATTTTAAATCATTTCATTATAATGTTTACAAACAATGCTTGATATCTCATTAACAGCATTGCTGGCTAAAGACAAAATGATAATTTTGTAGGTTTATGAATCATTCAAGTTCTTTCTCTAGATAAGGAGTCATCCATAAACCACGTAATGCTTTTTTCTTACCTTTTTAGCCCCCCCCCCCGCCTTCCCACCATGTAGACATACCATGTAGCCTAAGCCCCAATCCTACCCTCCAACCTATGTTACATAATTTTTCTCACCAAGAATGAATGTCATTATTTCTTAGGGAAGTTATGTGATATTAAAGGAGGGATTCAGATTTAATATTTCTTAAAATCCATTTTTAATCCTGATTATAAATTATTTCAAAGAGTATTATTATTTATACAGACATAAAGACTTCGAGCTCAAATTCTTTGAGTTCATGAGGAAAAACCTTGCTATATTTATGTTATGGATGTCAGGTTTTCGATCTGAGTAAGAGAAAGATAGCATTATGTGCTGACTAGGATGACCCTTTTCTGTAGTGGCGCTATATGATGTTAAAGTTACCATATTCGATGCTTGACGCTGGGGTAAGACATATTTCTTAATATTGTGCACTTTTTTTGATAGTCATTATCATCTTATAGAGAGCTATTTAAACAATTTAGGCATATAAGACTAAATGGCCAATGAAGTGAAGATCGGGGTTTGAATCATTAATATACATACACACTAAATATATCAGAAAGGAAAATGTATAGGCTTAAATACACCTACCTTTTGAAAATCATTAATGATATTTGAAGCGTTACTTTTCATAACATGCTGCTGGTACGAATAAATAACACTATTGATGGACTCCTTAAACTTGCCTTGAGATAAATTCTGTATTTTTCTTCTTTCCAAGTCAGTAGATTGGACAAATCTAGACTAGTGTCCTGATAATGGATACTTATTCAAATCAAGAAATGGCTGATATATGTTTGATGTATGGACTTGCCAAATGTAATTCAGCTGAAGCAAGATGTCTGTACACAGACTGCTCTCCTAATAGACATCCACAAATAAGAAAACATTTCAAAGACTACATGAATGCTTAAAAGCTAAAGGTTCACTTAAAAAACCAGTGTCACGGGGCAGTAAAGCAATCACAACTAAAAAACTCAACCTCAAAGAGTGGATCCTCAACCACATTGAAGATAATGAAGGCCAGAAATCCTGATGAAAGGCAGTAGTAAAGAATGCTGGACACATGAATTTATGGAGAGTTTTGTGATAAGACTAAGCTTTATTCATACCATGTTCAGTGAGTACGGGGATTTAAAGATGGTGACTTTCCTCAAAGAGTAATTTTTTGTACTTTTTTCCTGCAGATGTCTGCTAGTGATTGTCATTTTATACCCACTGTTCACTGATTTAGCTGGATTCACCAGAGATGGGATAGTAAAAAAAAAAAATCACCTGCTATTCCTCAATTAAGGCACCAACCACAATTTGTGTAAATATATGGGCAGGAGTACTTGACAACAATTTAATCGGACATGTTTTTCTCTATGCTGGAATGACAGCAAAATCTTATATCAATTTCTTGAATACTCAATTGAATGGGCTGTTGGAAGGAGTCCCACTTGATATCATATGTCACATGTTGTTTATGCACGACTTTGCTCTGCTATATTATACCCAAATAGCTAGACATTTCTTGAATAAGCAATTTCCTAATGAATGAATAGGTCATCCAGGACCTGCCTGGCCTGCTCACTCCTGACTTTGAATTCATTGAATTTAAATTTCTAGGTCCATTTGAAAGTGATTGTTTACACAATAACCATTAACAGTGTTGAAATACTCCACCAACATACTGAACAAGGCTGCCAGAGAATCCAAGAAACAGCTAGAATTTTTGAACGGACAACAAACTCTATGATATGATGATGACAGGCTTGTATTCATGTGCAAGGTGGTTGTTTTGAACATTTCCTTTAGAGGTAAGTAGCTACACATTGATGGAAGACAAAAATTGTGTTTATATGAATTATTTGCACCATTCTTGTGTTCCGAGCTCACCCCTTAAGTGTGTCTTACATGTTAAGGTACACACTGTATGTGTTGGAAAATGACACTTAGACATGAGATTCAAAACCAGGATCTTTGGATTACTGCACCAATGCTCTAACACAGAGATATCAAGGTGTCAATTTATAAACAATTCATTTGATTCATTTTGTGAACAATACATACTAAATGTTAATTTAAATATAGTATGTATAAACACAGCTATGTGCAATTAAAACCTGTACATCAGGCAGCATAAAAGTTGACCATAAGTACTCAAGATGATGTTTTAGATAGCTATTAATTAAGTAGTTGACAATCTCACATGTCAATTACAGAATCTAAATTTAAATATAAGTAATGTATGACACTGGTTACAGGATAAGCCTTGATAACTTGTGCTTAAATAGTGGCACAGTAAGCTTAAGGTCCGGGATATATGTCAAGCTGCCATTTATATTATTATTATTATTATTAGCACCGCGTCTTACTACCCATTCAGGTTATACGCACTTACGCTAATGTGTAATGGTAGGGTGATTGTGAGATGAAATGGAGGACCTACAGTTTAACGTGGAATCCGAACCACGGTGGAGGCCTGGCATTCCCCACATTCACAAGATGTCTTGTCAGAGGTGAAGGAAGGGTTTGGTAATCAGATAAATCTGTGCTGGGACCGAGGATTGAACCCCGGCCGCCAGCATAAAAGTCTGACACCTTACCCCTAGACCGCCAGGTCACCTGCCATTTATAAAAATATATTTTAACGCATATATATGTATAGCAGTCAACCATACAAAACTGTAATTTCAATATAATGTTGAATTATACAAGCCAAGTATTTGTTGGAAATAACTTACCACTGAAAGGCATTGTAGTGGAAATACACCAACCCTTGTCCATATAGGAAGTTTGCATCTTTCCAGTAATCCTGTTTCAAGCTGAAGAACTTCTGATAAGCAGACATTGCTAAAAAAAAATATAAATTTTTACAGTGATAATATTTGGTAAAACATACATCTTCAGATCATTTTACTAACTATATTTTTTCAACAACTTGCATCATTTTATATTTTATTTCATAGATTGGATAAAAAATGGAGGAACAAAAGAATGCCCAGCAAGTGTTGACTTATTTTAAAAATATAATTATATTTAATTATGAGAATTTATATTATCTTTACTTATGTGTGCATAGGTAGCATGTAGCCCTTTGCTTCATAAGATGTAGCCAAGTAAGTTGTAGTAAGATCACAGTAGGAAGAGGGCTAGTCAGCAATAAAGTTACTAAAACTACTTTAATATTGGTATAAGGAAAAACTTAAATGTTACATCCAATATAACTTGATATTATGTGATCACATTTACGTCAAATAAGTCTAGGTTGAATAATTTAATGAAAGTGTAAAATTAGTTTTATTTTTAGTAAAAAGCCAAATACAACAATAACTATTGAGCTCATTCCAAGACTCCACTCTCACATTTTCATCTTCACCCTCCACCTGAGCATAACCAGCTACTAACATAATTCTCTGAATGCCTATTTTCCTACATGTCTATAGAAGTTTAGATGACACCAACTAATTCCTTCTGACCAACAGCTATGTTGTTGGGCTTAGGATTAAGCCTACTACCCGACTTCCCCTTAGCCATTTATCCACACCCGACCACGATGCCAGGCTTCCATCACTCGTCATCAAAAAAGTTTTTCATTTTCACTTGGTTTCATATACAAACAAAATATCCATTCTTTTTCCAATCATTTCCTCTAACAGTTCATTCTCTTTATCACAGTCTTCTCACAAACCACATTCAAATAGTCCAAGTTCTTGATAGCTTGTCAACAGATGGGCCCTTCAATTTTAACCTCAGGTGCATACCTGTCAACTTTTGGAAATTATAATTAGAAAAACTTTTTAGGAAGAGGAAATATAAATAGCATGTATGTAAAAATAGTGTGCAGAACGTTACAATGATTGTAAATAATTCTAAAATAGCAATGACATACATAAATCAACATAATACTTATTTATATACTGAAAAATAGATAATATATCATCACCTTCTAATGTGAAGTGGAGCACTGTGATTTTAAAGAAGCAGCTGTAGCCTTCTTCGCTTTCTTTAAAAAATCTGCACTATAATTTGGTTTATAGCACACACCAAATTGTCTGCAATTCAGGATAGAAATTGTTTTTAAAGTTTAGTTTGACATAGATGACCTGAACTGTGTTATGTTCTTTTATATCAGGCTGAGAACACGTTCACACTCAGCGTTAATGTGTGGAATGATAAGGATAGACGGCAATATTCTTGATATCCTATCATACTTTTCAATTCCAACAAGTCCATGAATACTGGTTAATTGAGCCTAATTTACATCATCACAAGTTTCTGTTGCACTAATGGCTTAAATGTTATCAACCTGAAGAGTTGTGAGCTGCTTTTGAACTCCGTTCATAGCTGCATCTCTTGTTTCACCTTCCTTTACAGTAAGGATAATATAATAGGAAACAATTCTACAAAGTAACGTATAGAAGCTTGCATTTTCAATGTCACTGAGTCTAGCAACTTCTGTATGTTTCAGTACCTCATTTTTAAAGGAAATTTATTAACAATGTAGTCACAAGCTAAGACTAAGTATTTCCAAACAGAATAAAAGAAAATTGTTTTTTCTTTGTCTTCCAGTGTTTTCACAATGATTACAGTCTGGTTTCCCACAACTAAATCAGGGTCTTCTTTCTGATTCTGAATGGAGTGATAATCAAGTTCAATTAGTAAGCTGCTTTTAATTACTCTTGTCTTCACAAAATTTGATAACAGGCCTCTTAAAAAATCCAGCAACAGTTGTCTTAGAATATGGATGTGTGGAAATGATGACTGCAGAATTACATTTACCTTGTCAAATGATGGTATGACACTAAGACTAATTAATGCACAAAATGCCTTGTTGAGTTCAGAAGACAGAAACATGGACAGCTTTTTTCACAATTCATAATAGGAGTTTCTTAAAAATGGGTTTGTCATGAGAACCTGTAGAAGCAATTTGCTTATTGCTGGAACCAGGGACATTGATGGAATTGGAATTCCTCTTGTTTTCATTCACATTTTTGACATTTAGGCCAACTTTGACAGTGTTTGGATTGGATGATTTTTGTTGTAGGGGCCTACCTTAGGAATTCTGTACAAACTGAGGCTACCAGAAGATTAAGAATTCTGACTTACAACTTCTTCCTTGAAAAAAACTAACCAATGGTTACCACTGTTCGACTAACCTTGATGAGCTACGCCCAAAAGAAAGCCATCTTGAACATCCATATCTCAAAATATTCTTTGCTTCCTTATTATTAAGCTCTTGGAATCTATGCAACCTTTCTTTCCTCTTAGCACTTTTCTCTACGTAATAAAATATGTCCACAAATATTTCATTTTTCATCTATTTTGAAAGGCAAACCACCAACAGCTTTTTCCACAGCTAGGCTTATTAAATAGCAGATACAACCAATAACAATGACCTCGTTTTGTTTTTCTTTTAATACAGCTGCAACACCATTCTTGTAGCCTAGCATAACAACTGCATTATCAGAACATTGTGCTATACAATACTCAACTGGTACTTTCTTGAGTTCAAACTGTGAAAGCACTAAATTACCTATATTTCGTCCAGTAAAATCACCTTCCAATGCGCAGATGGAAAGAACAATATTTACCATTTTTTGTTGCTTTCATCGTAAAATGTTAATACAAAATGATACAGCTTCACATTTGTGTCATTACTACCATCAGTTGCAACAGCAAATGGTTCATTTTATAAACAGTGGACTACACCAGATGTTGGTGTCAGAGGCCATTTTGCTAAAAATAGCTGTAGTTTTAGTTCTTGTGCACCCATATTTCTTTACAACCTCAGGGTTAGGAAACATTTTCTTAGCAATGCGTCTACGTGATCTGCAGCAGTTAAGGGTATATTATGCTCTACCAAGAATGACATGATTAGGCACGCTGCTCTTATTGCATCCAGGTTGACATTTTCAGATTTGACAAAAATCTTGATATTGTCTTGGTTTCTTCCTGGCTTTTCACAATTGTTACGTGTTTCCCACTTTTAACATGAATCATTACTTCCATTCTCCTGCCATATGCTATGTTAATATCACAACGGCAAAACGTATAATAAGCAAATATATCTCCCTTTTGAAACTTCTTAATAAATATAAAATCAACACAATACTGATCCCTGATAGGGTGATAATACAGTTTTTTTAGTACTCATTTTAAATAATTGTTGTCTTTATAATCAAACCATCACACGAGAAACCTAGGCTACTTGCTATATGTGCATTAAAATGATTATATGGGTTGTCAAAATATAAACTCAGGGTTGACATCATATTCTAACCACAATATTCCCAGTGTTTTACGAAAGTAACTCCCATTTTTTGAGAGAGATTAAAAAGTAGAAAAAAATTAGTGCAAATAATGTTAATACTGGTGGTTGTATATTTTACCCCATAGGATTGAAGATGGTGAGGAAGGTAGGGATTAAAAAAAAAAGAGGTGATATTTTACAAATGACCCAGCTTGGTTAGCCTCATCTTGTGCTGTTCAATGTACACATTTGGTGAGTAAAAAAAAGAGATGATGATGGTGATACAATAGAACTCCAATTGGGGATCAGGCAGATCCGGATATGTGGAAATCCAGATAATTGGATGTAGCTCAGGAATAATTAAGAAAAAATTATGTCTGACAAAGTAAAAACCCATTTTTTATTGATAAAAACTAATTAAGCAAACATAGGTAATGCACTATTAAAATTACACTAAAGTATGTATATACAGTAAAAACAAAAAATTAAAATACAGTATTAATTGTACACAAATTTATTTCAATAATTCTGTACAATGTAGTATGTATACCTATACTCTATTTTACTTGGAACATCTCGAATAGCGTATGTTGCTTTGAAGAAGTCACTCATTTCAGTGCTGCAAAATCCTGCAGGCGCTTGACAGCAAGCAGTTGTACACCTCCACATTCGTGTTGCCGTTCCAGCCACGTTAAGGCGTTTTCAAAACGCGTAAAAGTTTCTCTGTGCATAGGAACTGTTTCATCTTTCATCCCTTCATCAGTTTCGTCATCGTCCTCTTCATCTCCTTGCTATTCATCCACAACGCTCTCTAAGATCTCATCATCTGTCATTACCTAGAATCCTTGATCATTTGGGTCACACAGAAGCCACTCCTCCACATCATCAACAGAGAATCCAGAGATTCTTTTTGCAATGTTTACAATTTCATCTACCATCACTTCCTGTTCCAGTCCATTAGCCCTTTCTTTTGGTTTCTCCAATTCAAGTTGTTCTTTTGTTGATGTGCCATTTATTCTGTCCCAAGCTCGTTTTAGTGTCAAGTTTTTAACTGGATTCCAAGCTTCTGCAATCATGTAACAGCAGTCTTTCATATTTATTGTCTTGTACGAATCCCAAACACTTTCTTCGCCTTCCTCGGCCAAGAGTAGCTTACGGAGCAGTTGCCTTTGGTAGTTTAGTTTGGTGCACTCAATTACACCCTGGTCCATGGGCTGCAGCAGACTTGTGATGTTTGGTGGCAAGAACTGCATTTAAAGTCTCTGTTTTCTCTCTCAAGAAGCTCAATTGATGGATGAGTTGGTGTATTGTCAATTAAGAATAACGTCTTTTTCGATTTTCTTGTTTTGCTTTAAAAAAATTTACTTCAGGTATTAAAGTTTTGTTCCACCATTCCAAAAAAATTTCAACCGTCGTCCATGCACTTTTTTGGTGCATGTATGTCACTGGCAAATTCTGAACATTTTTAAAGCATCTTGGTTTCTTCAATTTTCCAATCAATAGCAAAGGTAGTCGCTGATCACCGATAGAGTTGTCACAAACGAGCACTGTTACATGATCTTTGCTTACTTTATGTCCTGGAGCAGTTTTCTCTCTTTTGGAAGCTAACGATTTTCTTGACATGGCTTTCCAGTTAAGACCGGTTTCATCAGCGTTGTAGATAAGGTCAGGATCGAGGTCTTTAGTTTCAGTTTTAAGAGTTTCCAGGAATGTATTTATAGTTTCTATATCAGCAGCATGCCGAGATTTAAAGTTCCATAGCCAACCCTGGCTTGCCTTAAAGTCGGTCACACCACCAGGTTTTTCACAGAACATTATCACTTTACCACATAAAATCGGCCCTGAGATCAGTTGTCCAATTGAACGTTGTTGCAGGAACCACTTGTAAACATTGTATGAGCCCACTAAAAAATTTGCCAACCAGCTTCAAGAACTCATCACTAAAGAGACCAAGGGACAAAACCTTTCTCCATCCATCGTCTAGATTCTTCTACCAAAAAACCCAATAACGTCAAAATTCTACATGTTTCCAAAAATTCACAAAGATACCACACCACCACCAGGAAGACCTATTGTCTCCAGCTGCGGATTACTTACCGAAAGAATTTCAGCCTATGTCGACCTACAGATGCGGCCATTTGTTACCAGACTACCATCCCACATTAAAGACATCAACCATTTCCTTCAAAAACTCAATAGCCTTCCCCAACATTTACCTCAAAGCACCTTATCACCATTGACGTTGTGTCATTGTATACCAACATTCCTCATGTTCATGGCCTGGCTGCAGTGGAACATTTTCTCGACAAGCGTCCGATCAATACCACACCTACAACATCATTTATTCTGGATCTCACTAAATTTATACTAGCAAAAACAACTTTCAATTAATGGATCAGAACTCCATTCAAACAAAAAGCACGTCAATGGGCATAAGGATGGCACCTTTGTATGGCAATCTCTTCATGGGCAAACTGGAAAAAACTTTTCTTTACCACCAAATCAACCAACCACTTTGCTGGCTTCGCTTCATCGATGACATATTCATGGTGTGGACAGCTAGACAAGACAATCTAACCCTATTTTTAAACAAACTAAACTCCTTTTCGGCTCTGAAGTTTACCTCATATCAATCCCACGACCAGGCAACATTTCTTGATGTGGACATTAGGCTGTCAGATGGCCACTTCAAAACCTCGGTGCATCTTAAACCCACTAATAGACAACAATATCTGCATTTTGATAGCTACCATCCATTCAACACTAAAAGATCTACCCCATACAGTCCGGCCATACGGGCTCACCGCATCTCCTCCGATCAAGAAAGTCTTCAAAACCACCTTGAAAACCTCCAAGAAGCCTTTACAGAGAGACAATACCCAAAACCTCTCATTAAGAACCTACTTCGACTAGCTGAAACTCCACAATCACCCAAACCTGAAAAACCAGATACTATACCTCTAGTGACAAAGTACTATCCAGGCCTACAAAAGATAAACAAAGTATTAGCGTCAGGTTTTCACATATTGGAAGCATCGAGCCATACCAACAATATTCTCAAAAAACCACCAGTCCTTGTATATAAACAGCCTCCATCACTCAGAAATCTTCTGGTACACCCTAAACTCAAAACTGAAAATGACACAACCTTCATTCAACCACAACAAGGCTCTCAGCCCCGTAACAAAACAGCTTGCAAAACCTGCCAAATACATAATTCAGCAGCCACTTTCTCTAGCAATATAACCAACTCCATCTATACCATCAAAGGCAGCCACACATGTGAGTCCAGTAACCTAATTTACCAACTAGAATGCCAACAATGTACTGCACAAATATGTTGGCCTTAACACTGAAACTCCCTGTAAACGAATGAATGGACACCGCCATGACACAAAAAACAAGAATACAGAAAAACCAGATTCAGCACACACCTCCACTCATAACCACAACTTTGAGGACTGCTACACTGTCAAGGTGTTAAAATCATTTAACAAGACACAATGTATAATGTCTCAGTTAAGAAAATGGGAACTGGCACATCAATGGATCACAAAGTCTAGAAAACCACCCAACCTAAATATTCGCTAATTTCAACCCAGAAGCTACACCAGCACCACCTACCTTCCACAGATTAATAGAAAAACATTAAGAGAATTTCATCTCCACCAGAGAAGTTTTCATCCTTACCAGTCAAGTTGGCATCACTGAAGACATCCTGTTCAGTCTACTACTACTTCCTGAGGAAGATGTTATAATAGCATTGAAATATTGATGTGTGTGTAAATGTGTGTTAAGTGTTTTTACTTTTATTTGTGCTCTACCATTTTCCTAATATTCTATCATTTTATCAAATCTGAATCTTAAATTTTCTTTAAATCTTTATTCAAAATTCTAAACACCGAATTTTTAAAAGTGTGCAATTTTATTTTAAGTGAAACTACTAAACATTTTATTTAAAAAAAAGGTTGTTTAAGGCCATAGAAAACTGTTAACTTATTTGTCATGTATGCTGATAATTATTATGTCATAAACAATAGAGAGAGCCCTTTTTTATAGTAAATTATTTATATTGATACAATTTTGTCCCTTTTTTCTGGTTCTATTACTCTCCAAACTACACATGTCTATGATTCCTTTTACTAACTATTGCTTAATAGGGCTGGGCCGATGCCGATTATTAATCCGATCATCGGCCGATTATCGCATAACCGGCGATTCCGATGATCGGGGTTTGAATCTCCGATTATTTGTGCCGATTATTCAAATTTTGTGGGTATATTTTAAGTCCTAAAAATATTAAGAACATTTTAAGTCCTAAAAGTCTTAAAAACATTTTTATACATCCCTTTTCTCTCGTATGTAATCTTTCAATAATTAGCTTTATCTTAGCGACTTACGTTTGCAATAAACAGCATATCCAACATTCTAACAAAATATATCAAAATAAATATATTTACCATAGGCCTTTTTCTAATTTATTCACGTTATTAGAAATAAAAATACTCACAAGTAACAAATTTATTAACCATCAAATAAAATGTTAGCAGATTGGCATTGTTTTATATTGATTTGTTAAAAATAGTTATAAAATGAAATATCAGACGCAAGAATTTAGTGCATGTGCACTACATTTAGTTTTGCATAGAAAGAGATTTTATTTTCATTTTTTTAATGTTGTTTATTCAAAATGTATGGGTATATTTATAAATCATAAGTCATAAACATTAAATATCAATTTGAAAACTAAAAGATAAATTTAATAATCTATTCCCACGTATATAAACACAACTTCTATTTTGAGTTTACAATAAACAGGGTAACCAACGCTACTAAAATATCAAATGAGAATATGTATTTTTACCGTAGGTCTTATTCCAATTTATGCAGATGCACATTATTAGAAATAAAACGCTCACAGTTAACAAATCTAATAATCATAAAATAAAATATTAGCAGATTGGTGTTGTTTTATTTCGAATTGTTAAAGATGCCCAAAAAATGAAACATCGGACGTACGCACATGCGCACATTTTGTTTAAATGGAAACCATTTTTCTTTTAATGCAAGTACAACACTTTCCACTGGCAATTAATTTGTTTCGCTCATATTTCAATATGAATTGAATTAATATATATATATAATATTAATATTTTCTTTAATAGTTAAAAATAAATTAGATAAAATTTTATAATATTAAATATAAAAAAAACCTTTTGTGGCACATATTATTTAATCATATTGAAGTGAGTTATTATTATTATTATTATTATTATTATCTTTTTTTTTCAAATATGTCTCGGAGTACTAAAAACAGTTTTGTGTGGGACTATTTTGCGATAAATCCAAATGATAACTCAAAAGCTGTGTGCTCATTTTGTACAAAAACAATTTCACGTGGAGGCACCAGTTCAAGGGGCTTTACAACCTCTAATTTGTCAAGACATTTGAGCGTGTTTCACCACAGTGAAATTTCAAAAAGTAATAAGCCTATAATATCTAGTGAAAATTCTGATGCTTCAAGTTGTGGTTCTACACATAGTTTTCCAATTACATCGATTAGTGGGAGTAGTGTTCAAATGAAAGTATGTGCTAATCAAAAAACAATTACTGAATTATTTGAGCAAAAAACTGAATACAACAGTTCTCACCCAAAATCCATAGGGATAACTAAGCGGATTGGGGAAATGATGTGCCTTGATTTGCAGCCATTTAGTATGGTTGAAGATGTTGGTAAGTCTAAAGCCTAACTTAGCCTACTCAAACTTAATTTTTTTTCATCCAATATTTATTGTTTAGTGCCAATTAAAATATTTATTATTTACACTTACCAAAAAGTTTCTCGGACCTCTAATTTTGATCATTTAGGCCTAGGTACCTAAAATAATCACATTTAACCCTACCTAACCTAAAACACATGATTTTGCCAAACAGCAAAATAATATAAACCAATATTCATGTTTATAATTTACAAACAAATTCTTTTCTTTTTAGGTTTTAAGAATTTAATCAGCTATATTGAGCCTCGCTATAAATTACCAGATAGGACTACATTTTCACGGAAAATAATCCCAGAAATGTATGAAGAAGTGAGAAATAAAACACAGGAACAGCTAAACAATGTTCAGTACATTAGTCTAACAATCGACATGTGGTCGTCTATAGCTAAACAGGACTATATGTCATTGACATCCCATTTTTTTAGTGAAGATTTTGTTTATGTAAATCTTTGTTTGGAGGTTATACCCTTTACTCCAGGGTATCACAATGCACAGAACATTGCAGAGTTTTTTAATGATACCATCAAGGACTGGGGTATTTCAAAGTCTCAGATCCACAGTGTAGTCAGTGACAATGCACGAAACATTACTCTTGCACTGCAACAAGCCGAAGTGAATCATGTACCATGTGCGGCCCACACACTTCAACTTGTGGTTCATCATGCATTGTTGAACCAACGAAGTGTGAATGACATGTGTGCCCGTGCAAGACGAGTAGTTGGTCATTTCAAACACTCATTAATTGCCAACAAAAAAATGAATGAGTTTCAAACGGCAAACAATCTACCCAAATGCCACTTAATCCAAGATGAACCAACACGGTGGAACTCCACTTACCTTATGCTCGAAAGACTGCACAGTCAAAGGAAATCAGTGATGTATCTTCTCCCTGACCTAAACCTAAATGTAGATCTATCTACTCATGATTGGTCCCTTATGGAGAAGGTACTCACAGTCTTAGAAACATTTCACAGGGCTACATTAGCAATCAGCAATGAACAAACTACCATATCAGAAGTAATCCCTATAGTCAATGGTATCAAACTAGACATGGAGTCCAACCAAGACAAATCTCTTGGCCCCATAGTGAAAGATGTGTTGCACAATATCAAAACCTATTATGTCAACATTGAAGAAAATAATCTTTTTTCATTTGCTACAATTTTGGATCCTAGATTCAAAGTTGATGTGTTCAGTTCCCCCCAATCTTCAAAAGAAGCAAAGTCTCGACTGGAGGCTAAGTTGAGCGAGGAAGAAGAGGAGGAGGAAGAGGAACCACCTGATAAACTGAGTAGAGTTGAGACTGCTTCAGGACCTATGGCTTCTGTTTACTCCAGATTAATTGCGTCTAAAGGAAATATCCAAACTAGGCCTAATAATGTAATGTCGCCTAAAATACAATTAGAAAGGTATTTGTTGGAACCATTATTGGCTGCCAACCAATCCCCTTTCAATTACTGGAGAAGCTCCTCTTTTAAAAACTTAAAACAAATGGCGAGCAAGTACCTTACTTCACCTGCAGGATCCGTAGCATCAGAGAGACTCTTTAGCACAGCGGGATTGGTCAGCGATAGAAAAAGAAGCTCACTCCACCCAAACAAAGTCAAGATGCTGGTATTTTTAAATAAAAATTTAAAGCCCACATATCAGTAAACATACTTTTAATATGTCTACTTATATAAAGTTTATTCGGGTGTAATATTTGTCAAGAAAATTTTTATATTATCGAAACAATTTTCAGTTGGATAAACATTATCTTAGTTACAGTTATTTAATTATAATACTTAAGCCATATTTTAATAGACATTGGATGTATAAATCCCTATCTCATCTAAAAACAAAATAGGTGTAGGCCTATTCTCCTTGTGTGCAAAAATATGTGTGCCTTGATTATTTTTTATCATTGACATTAAATTTAAATTTGCTGATTATGAGGTGTCTTTGTCTAATGAAAGAGTCATTAGGCGTATTTAATCATAAATGTTAAAGCATATTTTAATTAGCTAACATGCACCGGTATATAAGTCTGTGTTTAATCTAAATCAAAAGTTGTGTATTCTCCTTGTGTACAGAAATTTGTCTGCCTTTATTTATTTTTTCATTAACATTATAATTAAATTTGCTGTTTATTATTTTGATTTGTTTTTGTTTAATGACTGATTCAGTTGTCTTAACAGTAACAATAAGAAAGGGATAATTAAACAACCTTTGCATTTTAAACGTTTCTATTAACATGTTATTAAAACAAACCTAAATTGGACATTATAAAACTAGTAAGAGTAACTTTTTTTTTTGCTTTAAGAGTAATTTTACTTTATACACATATAAAAATTGAAAACAAAAATTATCGGCATCGGTGATCGGCCTAATCGGCAACAAATGATCGGCATCGGACTAATCGGCAAAATAGATGATCGGCCCAGCTCTACTTAAAATGTTTATAAAAAGTCAAGGTCTTCATAATTGTATTAGAGATACTTTTTGATATTTTTATGAATCTCGAAAATCATAGGAATTGAGTGATTCTTAGAATCAAGAATTTGATCGTTCCATTTTAATTATAGGCCAGTAAAGTGTGTTAGAGAATGATTGGGATAGTAGGAAGTGGGGGTGAGAGTATGAGGGGCAAAAGTTATCAAATACTTAAGCCAACATCCAAAATTAGTTTAATTATCTTAATTAGGATATACTGAAAATAAAATCTAAGCAAATAATAAAAATTAAAAACAAAAATTTTAAGATAATTGAATCACAGGGAAATAAGATATATTCATTAAGGTTTGTATTATAATATGTAAGCATTAACATATAGGGTATATAGCAGACCAAACATCAATGAAACATTCAACCGCCAAGCGCTCTAGTCAATCTACAAGTGTGAGAAGATAACTGGAATCACTGTTATTGCTTTAGTGTAACTCATTTGTTGTTTCTGATGTTAAAAGACTTGGGATGAGTTATTAAAGTTAGGTAAGCCTACATACTTCAAAACTTGGGATGTCTCAATTGCATTTGTTTTGTTTAAATATTTGATGTTCCATTAGGAAAAAAGTTTAAAATTTCCTTCTCACATCTCTAGCCATCATATGATTTTACAAAGGCCATGCTTTGGGTTGAAAGGAAAATTAAGGCATATTATTGGATCAATATAAAATATACTATTCAAAGATTGTACTTAAATGTACCAAATTCATAAACTTACACTTTTTTTTTTCAAACATAATTGCTTTTTTCTTCCAGTTTTACAGGTAAGTTAACCCTGTTACCTACATGCATTTTTTTCTTAAAATTGGCCAGTTAATTTATATTATGTTTTACTAAGCTAATATTTTTTATCTTCCTTTAATACAAATTATATTCTTTAAACTTTCTGTAAGAATTGAAAGTTGTAACTTTTTCACTGGGGAGATAAAGTGCTAGGATTAATTTGTTCATGCGTAAACTTGTTGAGATTGTTTGTAGCTGATGTCATAGTATTTCTTGATTCTTTTTTGCAGATATGGAGAAGTTGGCTGTTCTATATTTTATGCATGACATAGAAGGTTAGTCTTTGACTATCAAAGTAAAGGTAGATGATGTTAGGTCATTATCCACCTAAACAAAACAAGAGGTAGTGAAAAACGTTATTACTTACAAACATTTATCTGAACAAATACTATTCTAATAATTATATACTAAATTATTTTTACAAAATAATGCCTCAATAAGATAAATTATTTGGATATTTGTGTAAGCTAGTAGACAGTCATAATAATATCATACCGTTTTATATAATGTCTATAGGCAAACAAATAATAATAATAACAGCTTTGAATAAGTTTTCCACACAAAGATTACTGACATAATCATTTAGGGCTATTAAAGGAAAAAAATGAGGCTTAAATGAAATTTGTAACAAACCTCAACGAAAATAGGTCCAGTGTTAGCTCTTCAATCCGTCTAAAGCATATTGACCTGCCAATATTAAAAAAAAACATAAATTATGAAAAGTATATGCTTAAGATTAAATGTATGAAAAGTAAAATAACAGTAAGCCTATTTCTAAACACAAATATTGGTGAACTGAACCAAAATAGAAACATAAGGTAAGTGACATTTTTTGTATGTAAAATTAATTTTAAACTAAGCAATAGGCCTCAATATAATACCAGTATGACCAACTGTTCATGTCACATATTATACTTATATGAAATAATATTGTTTCAAATAAAGGCCACAATTACAACTAATTCTAATTGTTTGCTTCCAGTATGTACTATACCTTGTGAACAGCTAAAGATGTTTTCAACCTCTTCTTAAAATGTTCATAACAGTGCTTGAGGGAGTGCAGATTCAGTTGATAAGCTTCAAATTGGCCGTTGTAATAAATAGCCTAATATTTCCAAACATTTATTTCTTATTGCTGCCTTCCTTTATAGAAATATCTGAACACTGCGATATTTCTTAAGCGAATGCAGACCCAACACTTCAAAACCACCAAAATAATTCTAAATTATCATATAATTTCTAGTTGTGACCAAAACAACAAATTACTAATTATTTTTATGGAAGGCTGGATATAGTTTCCTATGTGCTTTGCTATATTCACAAAACTGCATCCATTTGAATAAAACACTGTTGAAAATGAGTCAATTTTATATATACATTTTAATTAATAATAATATTTAGCACCACGTCTTACTACCCGTTCGGGTTATACGCTTACATTTTAATTAATTTAGCTCAAAATGTATGGTTGTTTACGGTAGTGGTTCTCAAACTTCTCTTTAGATTGTACCCCTTGGTCGTGCGAGACAAGTGGCAGATAGTAATGGGGGATTTTAACGCAAACGTAGGAAGAGAGAGAGGAGGGTTTGAGGAGGTAATAGGGAAAGAAGTATGATGAGAAAGAAACGAGGAGGGTAGGAGGTTGTTGGAATTATGTGCAAGAAATAAAAGTAAAGCGTCTCAGAGCTGGTATAGGAAGGAAAGAGAAAACCATAAGATCAGATACAAACTACACTAGATACGGTTGGGATGGGATGCTAAGGTCAATGATAGACTACTTTCCCATGAATGAAGAAATGAAAAATGAAAAGGCAGACCATTAACATCAAGGTAATACCAAGTGTATCCTTTGATAATGAACACAGATTGCTGGTGGCAGACATAAAGGGATTGGTATATGAGAGAAAGGTATTAAGACAAGAAAGAAGAATAAAGGTGTGAAGGCTAAAAAATGAAGAGGAAAGAGAGCTGTACCTAATAAAGGGAAGAAGCTTAATGCCCAAGGATGAGATTAAAGTGTAGAGGTGGAATGGTAAAGGTTTAAGAACAGTTTGGTGGAAGCTGCAGAGGAGTATGTGGAAAGACAAATGATGAAGAGGAAGTTAAAGGAGACATCCTGGTTAAACAACAGGGTACTAGATGCAGTGGAGGAGAAGAATAAAGCATTCAAAAGGAGCTTTGAGAATAGGAATGAGAAAATAGAGGAAGAATATAGGAAGAAGAATAAAAGAGTGAAGTGAGTGGTACATACATGAAGCCAAGAAGGATTGGCTGTTAAAACGGACAGAAATTCTGGAATGGTACATGGAACAAAGTAAGATATTAAATAACTAGGTAAGAAACAGGAAGAGACAGAAAAGAAGTTAGAATGATGAATGAAGAAGGTAGAATATTGAAGACAGGAGAGGAATGAGAGTGAAACACAGGAGCAGAAAAAATAGCAACGAGGAGGAAAGAGGTCCTCCATGAAAACAAGTGGAGGATGCATTAAAGAGGATGAAACAAAAAAAGGACCAGGCGTGGACAAACTGACTGTGGAAATGATAAGAGCTGCAGGTGAAGTTGGTATACAATGGCTGTCCAGGGTGTTGGGGTGATTTGGAAGGATAACACGGTACCAGAAGACTGGATAAAGGGAGTTGCTATACCTATTTTCAAGAAAGAAGACAGGAAGAGGTGTACAAACTGTAGGGGGATAACGCTGATGTCCCAATGTACAAAAATATGAGAAGATACCTCCTGGAAAAGAGAATAATAAATAAAATGAAAGGAAGATGATGAGAGGAACTGCAAGGATTTAGGGAATAGACGTCTACAATAGACTTGATCTTTGCCATACAAAAGCTGATAGAAAGGCATTATGAATTTGGGAAATACTTAGTAATGGTATTTATGAATATGGGGAAGGCATTTGATAGTAAGGTTATAAATAAAGTTTGGAAATCAATGGAGGAGGCCAAAGTGGAAAGAGGAGTTTTAATGACAGACAAGAGCATGTATGAGGATAACAGGAGCTGTGTTATGAAGGATAGGGGGAGGATGGAGTGGTTCCAAATAAAAAATTAACAAAAAATTGTGAGACAAATGAATGTTTGAAATGTGTTTCAGCACTCCAGAAAGAATGTCAACACTACATTAACATTGGAATCATGAGTATTTATTTCCTATTACCTAGCTATATTTTTAAACTACCAACTAAACTAATTTAGTTTTTCCACAAGTTGTGAAATTTGGAGCATGATTTTCCTTCAACACAAATATATATATATATAATTTTAAATAAACTATCTAAATAAAAATATGAGCAATACTTTGGAACCCATATTTCCAACATAGGCTACTTGTATATTAAATTGTGAATGAACTAGGATATAATTAGAGATAATGTGACTGCTGAATGAAGATATATTGTATATAGCATAGGAAATTCTTGATCCATGATCAGTTTGTGAACTCCAGTCAAAATTGAAATCAGACCACAAATAGTTACAATATCAAGATATAGCCTTTCATTTTAGTTTTATACTGTGAAGACAGGACTAAAAGAATTATGTTATTTTTCACTGTAATTAGTATTTTGTTATTAGTACCTTTAGAGAAATTTTCCAAGAGTAAATGAAAATGGCCTAATTTACAATATGTTTTAGGATCAATGCTAATTTCTTCATTTTCTGGATTTGGATATGAATCTGTGTCAGTTGAACTAGAAGGTTTTGGTGAACATACTATCTCTCGTTTCTCAATATGCTGACGGTGTTCTTTTTCCTTCTGTGCTTGGACCAACATGCACTCCAAATATTTCACTGCCTGAAACAAAGTCAACACCTTGTGCATATAAAGATATATTAAAACTATATTTAAAGTGCATAAATCAATTTGCTTCAATGACTTTTATCTTAGACATTAATAGGTAAATTTAAGTAACACAGATAACTTAAAGATAATATTCTATCATCCTCTAAATGTCACATTGATGTATACAAATAGTGAGAGTGAAAAGACGCCAAAGATAAAATATCGGCACTTAGCGTTTAACTCAATATTAATATAATAAAGTGAATTGTGACATAAAATAAACTAATATAACTATGGTCAAATTTGGGCATGGTTTGTAACATATATAAATAATGTGGCCCAAGCCATAAAGACCTGTGTTTGAACCAAAACCTTTAGTGGACTTAAAAAATTAATTTATCTAATATTATTCTTATGTCCACGTATGAAAATATTCTGAAACATCACTATGGCTGGTCTGGAGCATTTAAATGCAGCTCATAGCCTTTGATTTGATAGAATAGCTTGGGGATACATACAAGGTGTGATCCAAAATGTTACTGGACTGTACCAATAAAAGAATGTAGGCTCATCTTAGGTTCTAATCACTGCTGTCCCCTCCGAAGTAGTCCACTTGGAACGTTATATAGCATACCCATATATAGCAGCACCTCTGTAATTCTATTGGTGGGATGCTCTCCAGTACCTCCTGTGATTCCACCTGATTCCCTTTACTGTCATCAAATTGTCACCCCTTTAGCAGGAGTCCCATCTCAAGGAAAAGGAAGTAATCCAAGGAGCTAGGTCAAGGAAATATTGAGGTGTGGGGGATTACTTCTATGTTTTTTTTAGTCATAAGCTGTTTCATAGACAAAGCAGTGTAGGCCGGTGCATTGTCATGGTGCAGCATCAAGTCCTTTGTGAACCACACTAACACATTAAAAAGCTCTTAAAAATCACTTGTTTATAACAAAATGAAACTCAGAATACTGTTTCAAAAATTATCTGTTTAGCACTACTTAATAGCCCAAGTTCATACTACCTCCTTTTAGCCAGCCTGTCCAATAACATTGACAATTTTTTTCCCCAATATAAATGTGAAAACCTGACAAATTTGTCAACTTATCCTTTGAGACACATTGATAAAACAGGATTTATTTAATTCTGACATCTAAGTGTATTAATGTTGTGTACATAAGTGAAAGTGTACATTACAATGGCCATACACTTTGAAAACCAAAATGTCAAATATTTGTACTCTGGAGTGATATTTGGTTTAACCCCAGTTTTAAATTGAGCATGTGTTTTTATTTTGTTTTAATCTGAGATTAAGCTAAAAAAAATTCACTAAACATAAAAAATAAATATTTAGAAGGACACAGTGACCAATATTATGTTCTGTAGAATGCAATATTGCTCAACTGTTGGAGCGCACAAAAAATATTCTTATATTTTATCTAAATAAAATTCACATAAATAAGCAGCCAAGACAATAATTTGTCAGCACACCAGCTTTTGACAAGGGATAAATTAAATAACTGCTTTATAAAGGAGTCACATTTAAGAAAGATAGAGAGCGGATCACCATAAAGAACAATTTCAAGAAACAAACATTTTCTAAGTACCTAATAATATGTTCTATAGTGGACTTTGTAATTTAGTATGTTGACTGGATCAACAGTGATTAATCATTAGGTAATTATAATCAATCATTGGCAATGACCAATCATTAAGTTAATAAAGTTAATCCGGTGACCTGGTGGTCTAGGGGTAAGGTGTCAGACTTCTATGCTGGCGGCTGGGGTTCGATCCTCGGTCCCGGCAAAGATTTATCTGATTACCAAACCCTTCCTTCACCTCTGACAAGACATCTTGTGAATGTGAGGAATGCCAGGCCTCCACCGTGGTTCGGATTCCACGTTAAACTGTAGGTCCTTCATTTCATCTCACAATCACCCTACCATTACACATTAGCGTAAGTGCGTATAACCCGAACGGGTAGTAAGACGCGGTGCTAATAATAATAATAATAATAATAATAATAATAATAATAATAATAATAATAATAATAATAAAGTTAATAATTAGTCTATTAGTAATAATGCCATACTATGGGTAGCCTCAGAATAATATTATGAAATAATAGGTCTTTATTTCTATTAATATATAATAGTATCCTTGTACTAATATTTTATCCCAAATGGTTTTATTTATTTTAGCAACTACCGAAATTATAATAAACCAGATTTTTTTTTTTTTTAGGCAAACGGCGCAAACATTTTTTTATCTGTAGCTCACTTTTAAAATGGCAGCAGTGCAGTTAATAAAAGTAAAGAGCAGTACAGAATATGTGAATTTGATATGCATTAGAGTTAGGTCTAGAGCATATGTATTTTATAATTGAAATTATATTTATCTTAGCATATAACAAATAATCTAATCAATGAGTATAAATAATGATTACTTGATTTTTAACTTTTATTTTTGTACATATATTTGTCAAGATGGTGAATACATAAATTTTATTACCGTATAGTAAAATATGACTTGATTGATTTTCACAGAATGAACTGAAGCCAGACTTGCTTAAAATTAAGAAACCGTTATTTTTGACACTCTGGATCATGAGAGGTTCAAATGCTAACAATATATCAAGATGATGCCTAAAACCTCTCAATTATAGTAAAATATAAACTACCACTACTTGGTGTTTCCAAAATTATATTTAAAATGATGTATGCAAATGAGTTAAGTGTTAATGAGTAGAGATTCACTTACCTTCAATACTAATTCTTTCTTTTTTGACTGCTCTGGTGAGTTGAGCTTAAGGAACCCAAAGAGGCGACTGGAACACAAGAAAATAAATTTAAAAAAGTATATTTTTTTTATATCAATAGGGCTGTGAACATAAATATTTCAATAGAGTTTTGACCAGAAAATCTTAGAACAAGTTGTGGGATGATTATGGGTGGGAGTGCAAGAAGGCACTAAAATTATGTTTTGGTATAGAGTTGCTATTGCACTAAAAAAAGAAATTAACACCAACAATAGGCTTTATATTGAAAAAGAACTTCAGGATTCTAAACTATTTAATAATCTAATTTCACCTACTAAATTTAATGAAGGTGGTGCAGGTATATTACATTAACAAAATGAAAATGATCATAATACCATAATTGGTATGAAATTTGCTAAACCTTTAACTAGCTTTCACTTCCCAACCGTTCATAAACAATATTTGCTTAGCAAAATAATCCAACAGAACACAAACCATGTGCTAATATTAAAATTAGTGAGTCTATCAAACCTCAATATATTAAAATTATTAAACCACCCAAAACAATTCCTATATGAGCTACAGAAGAATATTCAATTATACTTAAACATGTTTTTATTATAACAGTGATAATAAAATTATGCTTGTTTGAATATAGTACTTGAAATCACATAATTCTCTATTCATCTAGAGATTATATTATAGTTACATATTATATTAGTGTAATTTGCTTATCATCTATAAAATATTCTTGAATTCCTATTTCAACATTTGTTTAAAATTAAGTCTTTTTCATAATAAATCACATAAAATAGAATCAAATATTATTGGTGTATTGTTTGTTTCATTTATAACTTTTGAAATTAAAAGTTTCCTTCCATTTATAGCTTTTGAATTAATATTCATGAATAACTAGCATGTGGTAAAGGATATTATTATTATAAAGGGGGAGGGATGAAGGGGGGGGAGTAGGGGGGGAAACAAATAATTATGAACCAAGACAAACCTGGATAGCTCAGTAGTAGAGCATTGCTACACTAAAACTGAAAGTCCTAATTACAATTTTGGGCCAGTTTCATAGTCAAATTTAGTACGCCTCAAGTGCGGCACTACACTAAGTTCATGACGACACCTACCTAAACCAGAATGGAATGGGCCAGTTTCCTATGCGAGAATGGCCCATTCCATTCGAGTCTAGGTAGGTGTCGTCATGTATTTAGTGTAGCGCCGCACTTAAGGCGTACTAACTTTGACTATGAAACTGGCCCTTTATGTCCAATGACATTTTTCTATATACATTTGAATTGCAGTTAACCATATAAAATGTCAATTTCAAGTATTGTATAGACACAGCCCTTGTCTATTTAGCAGCATTAATATTGACCATGAATCACTGCTGTGGTGTGTTTGCCAGTTTCTGATAGCTATAAATCATCTGATGATCTTGAACCTCAGTAAAAGGTCCTAAGTTAGATTCCTGTGCCCAGGAGTAATTTTTCAATATATATTTGAATGAAATTTTTTAACAAACGTTATTTGTATTGTACCGAATTTTAATTTAAATATAGGCCTGTGTATGGATGCAAAACCTGTGTTAGCCTATAATTAAAACTTGTATACTAGCCTAAGTCAGCATATGTCTGTTTCTGATAGGTAGCTAATAAAGAGATGAAAACCTCACGACAATCTAACACGTATACAATGAGTCATGACCCGGGGCATAGGACACATCTTAATAGCTCTGTTATAGTACATCCAAAATTCACAAGTTTGATTACATTTTCCTAGTGTAGTTTTTCAATTACCATTTGAATGAATATGTGTGAGTGGTTGACATAATTCTAACCAAATGTTAGTTTAAATATAAAATTTAAAGTCCGTACTCTCCAACTACAATTTTAGAAATTTGCATACAATTTAACTATTCTAATTTTAACAAAAACTAGGGAAACAATCAGAGAACACTAACGCTTTGTTCGAGAACATTTTATATCTGATTTGAGCTTAGTATTAAGGGGAAAGCGGGAGGGCAGAAACAATTTTGTGTAAAGTTTAGATTTATAACCAATAGATTGTTAGTCTTTTTTTATAAGGACACTCCTCAGGATATTGAACCCAAAAACAAAGTGTACCCTAGGTGACCTTGGAAATAAAATATACAATGGAATACATGATGTATTACAATTATCAATATTATCATTTTTGAAATCAAGAAATGCCAGTAACTTAAACAATAGTTAAAAATAAAGTACCTTACAAGAAACATTTAAGTATAGATGTTTGAAAAAAGTAAAAACAATTAGAATTTTATAAATAGCCATACTTTCTACAACCAGCCACACAAACTGTGTGAGCTCTAGTTTTGGCTTAAATATATATATAAAAATGAACAAAGCTTTATGTTATTTATATTAATTCTAAACCGGTTTAGTTATTAGCACCTTTGGTTAAGCTTTACATTCCATGGGTAATGAAATGAAAGGACAAATCAATTATACACTCTAGTATTCGCTAGTAAATGAGGGTAAACCACAGTATGAAAATTATGTTTTCATCAGTAAGTTGTAATTGAACTGCAACCTTCCTTGTCAACGTGCCTAGCCCTATCAGTGGTGGGAAAAACTCACACAAGCCACACGATTGTTCAACAAAATATTGCATTTTACTCCCTTGCCTATATAATGGAAAATAATACTAATAGAATGACTGTGTGCCTAATGTACCCCTTCAACATTTTTAACTAAGGGAGGCGCTAGAGGAATTCACATATAAACCTGAGAGTTTTGGTTATGTACTTTCCCTAAGACGACTAATTTGGAAATTGGATTTCCAAGAACTCAATAAATGAATGAGTTGCATTGTTAGGAGCTATGAGAGTAATATAGTGTGTAAAGTTACAATTACTAGAGTTGGCATGCCGATCTAAACTTGTATTGATATTTTGAGGTTTGAGAAACCAATCAATGGAACTTGGCAAGATTTGTAAAACCACAAACACCCACTAAGATACCATTGGGTTTGGATATTTATCTTTTATCACACAATTTTGAAGCCATATATATACCAATTTAACCAAACAACACAGGTTGTTGCCAAGGCAAGGACGGTGTGACTAATACATTCTTTCAAAACACTATTTTGTGTGGGGATGGTCAAATAGATAACTAGGGGAAGGAACAATTTACAAGTAAAGTCTGGTCAGATATTTCTTTCTCTGGCAGAAAGAAACCCATGAGGCAGCACTGATTTTAGTTATGAAAAATGTGGGCAAAAGCTAGTTAAAAATGTTGAAATGAGGAATTAATTTCAGTCCATCATTCTGATAACACAGCATACTGTACTAAATGGTATCAGAGTCAAAAAGAAATAAAATAGATAAGGCCTAGTACCAAACAATCCTTAGTCAATTGATATTGTGTCAACTAATGAGAACATGGGCCTATAATATTTAGTTCGGTAAAATTGGTTAAAATAATCTCTTTCAGAAAATTCCATAAAAAGAGTAGAAATAATTCCCTAATTTTATTTTTTGTATAATATTTTTGGTTAAGATAACAATAGCCTTTACATAATGGTTTATATAAATTTTAATCAAGGGTCGATAATTATAGCTGTTTCCTTTCATGCTTTAATTTCGATTCACGTAATGATTTTCATTTACTTTTCTACCTGTGATTCAGTGAAGACAGTCTTTAAGAAAGTTCAGTAATCCAACTTAAACAGAGTTCTAGGGACTAATGACTTACAGATTTATACTCTGAGTGTATGGCAATCTGTTATAGTGGAATTGATCTCTTATGGACCACAAACTATTTTCCTTACAGCTATAGAGTTTTTAAATGGGGCTTTAACCAGCAGGATGAGTTGTTGACATTTTATATATGTGAATGATGGAGTCATATTATGACATTACTATAAAAAACCTTATTAAATAATATTGATTAGCTTTGGACCTAAATGTAAGTATGGCCCGCGTACGCATTGAAAAAAGGATTTAGGCCCACATTATAAGAACAGAAACACTTTCAAAAAGTGTTAACCATAATAAACTCATTTAGGCAGGTAAAATTTCAATAATAAAATAATCATTTTCTAGGCTAAGACAATTACTATCCAACTGCAAGCCAAATAAAATAGTTCATTAACATTTAACTATGTTGATTACAACTTGTTTCCACACAGAAATGTTGCCGAAAAACAACTTAAGTATAAATTTAATCACCCATTTCAACTTGGTTTAACCTTTAATTGTTTGAGAAATTGAAAGTTACGCTAAATAAATGGTACGGTGCACTACACAAACTTTCTCTTTTATCTTAAAATAGTGACATTTATCAAAGATTACTAAGATTTGTGTAACTTAGGGCTGGTCTTATGGCTCCTGGATAAATATTAATCTGGTAGATAAATATTTATATCTACCAGATAAAATGTATTTATCCATTACATTTTTATTAGGAGATTTGAGTACTTGATAACTTTTATCTGAAAGTTAAAATTGGTGTTGCCATAGTGATGCTTCTACGTTATGTAGTATTCAAAATGGTGAACATGTTGCCAATTATAGATAACAGTGATGATTCTGGTGATGAATTTTTAATGGATGTGGCATTAAGAGGGAGAAATGCAAAAATCTAAAGACCAAGAGAAGACCACTATGAAAAATGTACAGATAAAGAGTTTTTCATGAGGTTTCGTCTCACAAAGCAAACTGTTTTGGAGCTATTGGACCTCATCAAAGAGGACCTGGAAACATAGGCGGGTCGGTTAGTAAATGCACATAAATCCATTTACTGCCAAGTTACGTAAAGCACATGGTAATCAGATTTAGCTAATAGACAGTCAGAATTCATATGTAAATACATGCCTTCATTATATCAGACAAATGTCAATACTGTTTTGAGTATGCCAGACCTATCCCTGTCTAGGTTTAGCCTAACCTCAAAACTAGGCTTACCAAGAAATGTTTATTGTGAGTAGGGCCTAGTTCATTCAGAAAGCGTGTAGGCCTATAACTTGGCCAGTATGATTTCATATAGGGCTTAGTTCATATTCTATATGAGTATATTTATTTTACACATTTATTTCACCCATGAATCAACTATTGTTGACTCTACGATTTTATGCTCTTAGTAGCCTATTAGTATCAGTCGGGGACTTATCCGGTGTACACAAGAGTACAGCCAGTGTTATAATTAAAAAAGTATCACGAATCATTGCCAACCTCAGACCTCAGTTCATACACTTCCACCATACAGCCGCTGATAATAAGACTAACCAAGTTGAATTCTATTCAAAAAATCGTTTTTCAAGAGTTGTTGAGGCCATAGAATGCACCCACATCTGCAGTCAATCTTCAGGTATACTATACATGTTATTATCAAAATATTAAAGTCTTGCAATCCAATAATATTTCATAAATTGGTGATTATAAAAAAATTTCCGGGATGGTGCGCAAAAACTGGTATATAAAATATACTATTTTAAATGTATGCCTAAAATAGCCAAAATAAGAAATTCTTGCAGAATCTTATTCTTATAGCCTAAAATTAAACACCATCATTCCACTCACATGAATACACAGGCCTAACATTAAATGATAAAATAAATTATAATACTTTTAACATTTAAACTCACCAAACTCACAGAAAAATGTAAATATTAATGACCCATGCTAATACCATTATTATATTGTTTATTTGATTACTACTAGTTAAAAGTTTTAAGGTTAATCTATATTTTAGTGCTGTAATAATTAGGTATTATAGGCAATAGTTATCCTTTTATTATTATTTTTATTATTATAAACTTTCCCAAACTAACAAAAACCTAACCTTTCAAGAATCAAAATGTTTTTGTTGAATATTAGTGATCTCACTCAATAATATGGCAATACCTTTTGACTTAAGTTAGTTTTGATTCAATTGTTTATATAGACAACAAATATTTATAATGATTTTGATTTTAGTTTTAATTAGTAAAATGATTGTGTAAAATTATTTTTTATTTGTGATTTTATATATGATTAAAAAGTATTTTAAGTACCGGTTTTTGCGCACAATCCTCAAAATCTTATCAGACTACTTCGAGTATACTGTTAGTGTTTCTCTCTTTCATCTCTATTAGGAGGTGATCAAGCAGAGGTCTTTTGTAACCGCAAAGGCTGGTTTTCTCTAAATGTGCGAACAATCAGTGATGCAAGAATGCGTTTTGTGGACATATTTGCAAGGTGGCCAGGATCAGCTCATGACCAAAACATATTTAACAATTCACATATAAAGGCTCGCTTTGAAATGTATGAGTTTGGAGAGGGATTAATTCTTGGCAATTCAGGCTACGCTCATACCCCATACCTATTTACACCTGTACAAAATTCACTTCTTCCAAAAGAAAATCTGTATAATGAGGTGCAAATCTGAACTCGTGGCAATGTCGGAAGGCAGTATGGGGTATGGAAGCGCTGTTTTCTAGTCTTGTCACTTCGGATGAGGATTTCTCTAGACACTTGTATATTTAGGTCTATAGGCCCAACATTGATAGACATATATACGCCATTCCCTTAAGGGGTGGGCAAAAAAACTGTGCATATAGCTCAAAAAACAACAACTCCGTACTTAATCCAGCTTCACTAACTTTCTCCTCACTTCCCTATCCTTGCAAACACCCTTCGCTTTAACGACACTCATACGTCGAGTCATACATGCTCTTTTATTCTTAAAACTCTTAATGTTTCTCTTTTTCACATCTACAGCATTTAACCACGTCTTACATTGTTAAAAACATATTTTTTAATTTATAGATAAAAGCGCTTTGTATTTAGTAACAATCACTTTGGTCAAAATAATCTTTTAAAAATTAAAATGAATTCAAAGTTATCTACAATGATTTATTTGTCAAGAAACGCTTAACAACTAGGCCATTATTTCTATTGGAAATTAAATTTGTTCAAAATCAGATTTTTTTTTTATCATCGCGTCTAGATATTTATTGTAATGTGGTAGGTATGAGGAAGGAAGCGTTTTAGAGGTAATCTACCCACATTTGCGTGAAAGAGTGGGGAACCATTTAGGAAAAACCACCCTCATTAGACCTGACCAGAATTCGAAACCCGATCTCCCCGTCCTCAGCAGGCCAATCTAACATAAGAGTGATGCCTTATTATAGGAGACACAAAGTAAAGTTTTGCCAACCTCGAGGCTCAGTTAACCCTACACTGTTGCCAGAGAAATCTGTACAGTTTACATACACACCTTCCTTTCTCCTTAACCATCACTATATCAGGGACCAGCGGATCAGGAAAAGAACGATTTTTAATTACCAACTAAACAAGATAAGTTCATAGAAACCTTAATCTAAGAGCAATAAGCTGTCATCTTTTAAAATTACTGTATATCCGGCCAACCGTATTCTATTAAAATTTTTATTTTTATAATACTTGATGTTATGTTAATCAAGTAAAGTAATTATTATTATTATTATTATTGTATAACTCTTATGATATTGCACATACCTAGTTTAAAGCATATTATCTTACATCAACTATTTATATTTAAAGACTATGAATCAAAACGTATGTCTATAATTATGGTGTTTGTATTACATATATATTTAAACAGCCTACCTTACCGTATGTTTATTTGTAAATCATATACCTTGTTATGTATGAATGAATAAAATTCCTTATAATATTTGTTTATATTCTGCCAATTGTCTTTTCTTTTGTTTTAGCTTGTGTGTATTTGATTTTGTATAGTTTTGTCTATATCTTGCCTATTATATTTTATTTTCCATGGTTACCACTAACAAGCTATTAAAGCTAATGGAAAGTGTTCTTAGTAAAAAAAAATGTGTGCAAAATCATGCTTGAACATACATAATGGAGCAATGCAACTTTTTATTAAAAACTGCATAGGTTGAAATAATTATCATGATTTTTTTATTAGTAAATATTTAGAGAAGCTCTTAGAAAATACAAACATATTTTTGCAGTAAACATTGATTAAATTTTATTATATTATTATTAATATTTTCTAGGCATTGATAATATCTATCAAAATTTACAGCTGTATATCACATGACTTGCGGGTTGAATACATCAAAGTAGATATAGAAACTTTTCTAGCTGTCAGATATGTCCATCTATAGTAAAATTGGAGATAAGTTTGTCAGTGACGGGGAGGTCTGGCTTCAAATCACAACCGGGTGTGGGCTTACAAAGTTTTTTAAAAGTTTCCCCACTCTACCTCCACAAAAATGCAGTTACATTTTCTCAAAATGTTACCTCCCAATTGGTGCAATTCATGGGTTTTAATCCAGACAAGCAGTTATCAGATATTAAGAAATACCAAAAGTCTCTTGGGAGCCATAGAAATTGGGATTATTATTAAAATTACAAAATTAATTAAATGATACAATTTAATATGTATGTTTATAGCTAAACAGTCAAAACATGAGATAATAGTGATGAATAATTTTAAAACATTTTATTGGAACAATAATGGTACAAAATTTATTTTAAAATCTTAATTACTAAAATCATTCCCAACATAGGATGAAAAATAAATACCATATTTATCTGAATCAGGATGAAGTCCTTGCCCAAATTTCTAACTTTAACAATAATAATTATAATAACTACACAATCATAATTCATTAGTAAATAAAAATTGAAAACACTTATTTTACATAACACATACAAAGAAATGTAATTAAGCAATAAAGTGCCAGCAAATATATGAAAATGGAAAAAGTTTTTCAAATATGGCAAGCTATGATTTCATTTAAATTAGGGGTGTACTAGTACTTGAAAATTCGAGTTCAGTTTTAGTAGAAGCTCAAACTCGACTTTTTTTTTATCTAACTAGGAAAATATTGGAAATAAGAATTTTCAATTTTTTTTCTCAAAAACTCAGATTTAATTATTAGTTTTATTCAATTTTAAGATATTATTGCATATCAAAGAGTCCCTCAATATTGTCTTTTTTGTAATTAAAAAAACTTTACAACTATGTTTAATTAATTTCAAAATTTGAACAGGTCTAAGTGTTAATAAAGATTTTTTTTAAATAAAAAATTATTCAAAAGTTGGGTTTTACCTATTTATGGTTTGTGCATGGATCTATCACAGAGATTCATTTGAAATATGTCTACAACAAATGTGACACTTTATTACTAAAACTAAAAAAAACTCTGTTTTCATTCAAAACTCTACTCAAAGTTAAAAATGCCTACTCACACACCCTTAATAAAAATATTTATATTTTTAAAGTCCCGTTACAGATTTATCCGATTACCAAACCCTTCCTTCACCTCTGACAAAATGTGTATTAATCACAATTTGTGAATGTGAGGAATGCCAGGCCTCCACCGTGGTTCGGATTCCACGTTAAGCTGTAGGTCCTCCATTTCATCTCACAATCCCTCTATCATTACACATTAGCGTAAGTGCGTATAACCCGAACTGGTAGTAAGACGCGGTGCTAATAATAATAATATATTTTGAAAAAATACCAAGATCACAGCACACATAACTACATCTTATATAATTTATACTACAAATGTGTAGCCTACAAATAGAAAATACAAAAATAAAATCACAATCGAGCCACATCCACTTTCTTTTGGTCTAGTAAAATCTCTAGTTGAGCTCTCTTTATATTCACATCTAGTTTGTGGATTTCAATCATATGTGCTTCTCTGATTTAGTACTCCTTTTTAAGAAGTTCCATCTGAGGGATGGCCTTAGCCATGCTAGCGAACTTCTTACTTCTTACTTCACTGAAGAAGTAGCTTGTTTATATGTTTCTGATGGAGTCTGCCTTTTACTCTCTGTGCTGCTACCTGCTGTAAACAAGAAGCCCATAATGATTAGTATTTATTTACACTGTGAATTCTGAAGCAAGTGTGGTGGCAGGTTTTCTATACATCTACCTAATCCTTCCCCTTCCATAATACCTTCCTATAACCTTTCAATGAGGGATGCTTAGGAGTTTTTAGCAGTGCTGGCATGTGATAACCTGTAAAAAATATGTTTTTATCAGTAAACTGAGATATGATATTGAACTAACCAGAAAGATAATAGGCCCTCTCAATAATTTCA
The DNA here is from genome assembly GCA_901482245.1 of Timema douglasi. NCBI lineage: Eukaryota > Metazoa > Arthropoda > Insecta > Phasmatodea > Timematidae > Timema > Timema douglasi. Next base: position 93,805 of record CABEEJ010002526.1, read on the forward strand.
ATATGATAGTAAGCTAGAAAAATATGTATGACCTTACTGGTAAAGCCTACATCATATACTGATTCAGGTTTATGATCATATAGGCAACTGCAACACTTCAAGTATATGGCAGATAAGCAATTAATTTCTATATAAAATGATGAATTCAAAAAAAGAGTCAAGAAAATAATGCAAACTACTTGAGTCGAAACACAAAAGCTAGTTTATGTTTACATTTCCCTTGAGATTTTGAATTCAATTTTGTTTTAATTGTATGATTATTCTAAATTATTAAACTTGATAAATCTTTTAGTAGCCTATTATTTGATTTGCCATCTACTTGTGTTTGTAATAATAACAGTGAAATATATCAATTTAGTGATGAAACAAAGATAAAGTGTACTATATTATCAACACTGTATGTCCTCTCACCGAAGCATACCTTCATATAATGTGTCACTGTCGCTCCTGGTAGACAGCCCACCATTGGCATCTGACATTAACATCTCGATAGCATCAAGCACATCCCCGTCCTCAAACTTCAGAGGCTAGTATGGTCCTCCCCCGGTAACATATTCTTGTTTTTTAAGTATGTATTTTCTTTTTTTACCGACTTTTTTAGAGTTATGTCTTTTGCGCTGAGCTGATGCACGGTATGATGCAAACCAACAAATGGTGTTGCATTAAATAACTCAGCAATTTGGATCCAGGCCTTTTGCTAGTAATAAAAATAAAATGAATTATTACATTTTTGTATGCATAGACTAGGCCAAGTTATTTTTTACATTCTAAGCTCTGAGATAAATTTAACCTACAAGAATAGAATCTAGGAGATGCATAGACCTACATAAGATAACAACCATTACACCCCTAAAAAAAAAAGGTCTGGCAACATTTATAAACCATTTTAAGTTTAGACTTGAGAAGATGAGAACTTTATCAATCTGTGTTCTATCAGAATCTGTTTTTAGGTTAAAATCTTGGTTTACAAGTTTAGTAGGCACAAGTTCAGGCTCTTAGTATATATAAAGTTAGAAAATTTAATCAACACTTTTATCAAATTTGACAAGCTATTTGTAGGGTAATAGTTGTATAAGAACAAATTATTTAAATGTGAGTCCAATAAATGAAATTTTGTAAACGTTGTACCCAACTATTGACATTTCGGCAGACACCGAAATTAATACTAGTAAGACAACCTACCTTCTGAGCCCAGGTGACGCCATCTGTTTTCTTATTTTCAATTATATTTGAAAATTGTTTAACAATAGTTGACATGTGAAGACATTCTTCAGCAAAGAATTTTTGACTTCGCACTTGTTTGGCCACCATTATTAAACGAATGTTGAATGCTGTAACCACTTTACAGGTTGTAGCGGTAGCGCTAGGGTTTATATGCATGTGTGTACCAGTAAAAACAGTACCAACCGTGCGTTTTCTGCATAATAATATATTTATCCTACAGATAGATTTAGTTCATAATACGCATAAAATATTAAAGTGTCTGATAACTTTTATCTGGTAGGTAACTTTAACCTCCTGATAGCAATATTTATGCGATAGTCATAAGACCGGCCTTTATTAGCATACATTGTTGCATAAACACTCCACCAAAGAGCATAGTTAAATTAATATACTGTTATAGAAACAATGAGAAAAGAGGAATATTTCTGTCCACTAAAGAGCATAAAAATCAATTTTTGTTTTTAAAAAGTCGCATAATAAAATTAATATATTAGCTTATAGCTCAGAACTATTTATTTTATAAAATAATATTACAAATAAAAGATTTTTAATTTTAATAGTACAACTTTACTATGATATCCTAAGTTATTTCATATCTCAAATAATTGTGGAGATTTGATACAAAAATGAAAATATCTACTTATGTAACGTATCCTCAAATTCATTTTCGCTGGAAAATAAAAATTGCCATTTTGTTTGTAATGTTAAACAGTGTCTAGATACAAAATCTAATCAAAATTATTAGGGCATATTTCTAGAAAATCTCTTCTTGCTCTCTTATTGCCCTTCAGTAAACTATCCTTAATTTTTGGGTTGGATGTATAATTCCAAAAACTCCTCAGGGGAACCACATAAAAACCCTATATACCTAGTTTTAGCCTGATCAGTAAAATGGTTTTGGCTCTAAGCCAAGATACTGACAGTCAAAGAGACAAACAAATGGCATGGCAAAACCTACTTTTCAGTTACAGGGAAGTTATAAAAAGTGTCATAATTTATCAAAATCTTGATATCTACTTTTCTAGTGATGACCAAAGTACCAAGAAATAACATACACTATAACAGAGACATTAAAAGAGAGAAACAACTCTCTCCACCCAGCATAACAATCATCCTCAAAGTCATTTTTATGAGAAAATGAACAAGTTCATTTGGTTTTAAATGTTAAACAGTGTTGAGATACAAAATTTAAACAAAATCATTAAAATGAATTTTGAGAAAATATATTTATTTTTTTGCCCATAATTTTAGGGTTCAATATTTAATTCCAAGAACATCACAGGGAGACCTTATGAAAACCGTAAATACTAAGTTCTACCCCGATAGGCAAAATAGTTTCATCCTCTAATCCAAGATATAAACCGATAGCATTGTGAAAACCACTTTTTCGGTTTCAGTTCATGAAACATCAACATTTATCAAAATCCTGAGTTTGATTTTTTTTACAATCACTATTCTTCTCTCTCCAAGGGATTGAGAAAAACTAAAATAATAAAAGTTATCATTATATTACATAAAAAAAATCAAAGAATCTCTCCCTCCGCACCATTTCTTAACATTGTATTATTATATTATTGGTAGGCCTATTATTTATAGGGCTTGATACTATCTATCAAAAGTGACAGCTGTATATCTCTTGACTTGACATAGGCTATAAATACATAAAAAACAGATCTAGTAACTTTTCTAGCTGTCTGATAAGGGCCTTTCTATTAAAATATGATTAGGCCTAGGACGCAGACAAGTAAGAAACCGACTCTCAACCAAACCTTTCACCCTTCCCTGCGCTCCTTTTGCCATATTGAGTCCTTCAACACTGGGCTTCACTAGTGTCACTGCTGGGTGGTTATAGGACTAACCGCAGCGATCCTAGTGTTGAAGGACTCGACCATTTTAACCGGGAGGTTGTGTCTGTGTATATTATTTGTCTGTAGCCTAGGCCTATCTGGGGTTAATTTATGCTTCATAACAAATATTTTAGAGAGATAAATCAAACATAGCGTATAACTCAAACAGGTAGTAAAATGTGGTGTTAAATAAAGGAAAAAAGCTAACATAATTATAAAAATAAATTAGGCTAAGTACTTTAGTAACATATATTTAAGTTAAAGTTGCCTCACTGTAAAGTGAATCATAGGTAGGCTAAGATTCATGGAGAAACATTATAGGGCCTCTACACAATCATTCAGACTGTCAGTATTAATACAATAATAATTAATACTGACAGCCTGATTGATTGTGTAAGGGCAGTAGTACTGATAGACTGATGCACGGACTTGCGAAAATACTGATGTGATCAGAATTTTTTGATCACATCAGTCTCAGTCCATTAGTCTTGCAAATGTTGCAAGAGACTGACAGTAATACTGACTATGTGCACGTGCTCGTCAGTATTTCCTTAAGTCTCAGTAGCAAATATAGACACAGAACAAGCAGACGTGAGTGCTCCTAGTCGTGATCGCAGATGTGATGGAACGACCAGAGCATATGGAGGTTTTAAGAGATTTTGTATAGTTCTATAAAACAATGCCAGAATAGTGGGTCACCTCGAATGCAATGTACATGAATAAGAACAAAATAAATTTGGATTTAGATAAACTTTTAGCTATGTAAATAAAAATGAAACAAGATGCAAAACGTGAGTATGTAAGAAATAAAATTAATATGTTGCGATTTAACTTCCGTAGAGAGCTAAAAAAGGCAACCAATGCTAATATGATCTGTTTTTTTCTTATCATCCATGTTGTTGCATGTGCAGGAGCTGAGACTGATAAAAGTAATGATACAAAGACTGGCCGTGTACGGTCTCGTAAATACTGATGCATACTGTCAGTCTTAGGAATGACAGTCTGACTGATCGTGTAGGGGCCCTATTAAATCTTGAATGTTGAGTATGGTAGTGAAAAGTTGTTTTTTAGCAACATGTCTTAATACCCATTCGGGTTATACACTTAGTTACTAAAATTACGCTAATAGTTTTGTGGACTAGAAAGATTATATTTAAAGGAAGTGTACCCGCATTTGAATGGAGGAACAGTGGAAAACCACTTTGGAAAAAACTCAGAACATCCGAGATTCGAAACTTGATCTTTCCGTCATTCCAGATCACGATCAACTTAGCGGTCACTTAATTTAAAAACAGTTGTCCAGCGAGAACTTTCATGTTAGGTTAAGGTATTACGTGTTCTAGCTAGCCAATCATGTTGTGAGTGATGTCAACAGGGATATTTAGTACGCCATTTGTTTAATGGTTTGCAGACAAATTATTAAATACAGTTTTATTTTCCACGTTTCGCAAATTCTATAATGTCATAGCCTCTTGTTACACTTTATTTTTTATACCCAGTAAACTTTTAAAATGTTCAAGTGAGAGGAGAAGAATGGAAGCAATTAAAGGAGGAAGACCCAGTGATGATGATGATGATGATGATGATGAAGATGATGATAATGATGAGTAAGCTTCTATTTCCAGTACTTGTAACCTAATCAGCCCTTAATGATTTGGTTTCATTTTAGTGAACAACTAGTTTTCAAACTGGCCATATTCTTTGTCTGTTTTTTGCTAGAGTTTGTAACGTTAAGTTATATGAATTCTGACCACACAATATTTTCTTTGCATTGAGTGAGCCTTAAGTGAACGTTAAGTTTATCATGATCCCAGCATCATTGGGAATCAAGTCTACTGTGAGAGTAGTGCCTTAGACCAGAGGTGCCCAACATAAGGCCTGTGGATGAATTCCTTTGTCCCATGTATGATAATGACAATATGAACTTCATTTGAGTGATTTGTATGTTAGATTGAAAATACTACTCATGTATCACGTCTTAAAGACTCTCCATAGGATAAAACAATCACGAGCAATTCTGTATTAACCAGCTGGTCTAGTCCAAATTCCTTAATGTAAACCCTACTTTTCATTTTGTTTTGCTGTGAATGCAATAGTTACATTTTATACACCGCTAGACATATCATTCCTATCATTGAATAAGGGTTAAAACCAGAAGTTTTGTCTGCAAGTAGAATCATTATTTCACATTCCAAAGCGGATTATGACAAGCCTCTCTCTCTGGCCCTACCACTACAAATATTGAATACCAGTGTAGTGGTGTACCTGCAGTTTGAATTTGTGTATTTAGTCATGGCTTCTATAGGCTTGAAGAAAATATCAGTATGGTGTATATTTTTTTCAAATAACTACTAACCTGTTAATAAGTTATTATGTCTCTTTCAAAACATAGAAATTAGATAGCGAGTGTCACATTTTCAATTAAAAGTGGAGTGAGGATTATTTTTTTAACGTTAGTACAAATCGGGAAATCTTGTGGATCTTTATAAGTGTTTTAGCGATGAAGAAATCCCTGCTTCATTAAAATTTTCAAGGAAATATATGAATGCATTTGGTAGTCCCTACATTTGTGAACAAACGTTCTCAAGAATGAAAATAATATAATCCAAGTAGCGCTACTGCATCATGGACGAGTATCTGCATGCAGTAGGCCTACTACAATTCTGTGTATCCAAACTTTCTCCAAATATCAACACACTTCCCTTGAAATGAAAGCTCAGAAACCCCACTAAATTGGTGAGTTTAGTGTAGGATGATTAAATAAAAGTAGGCTATTCATCCTTCTTGATAAAACTATGTTTGTTAAATTATTTGAAATAAATTTAGTTTTTAAATAAATATTGAAGCACTTCAGGGTAGCTTGGACTTAAATGTATAGTAATTATCATGTAGGCCTATGCGGTTGAGTGAGCAAGAAAATAGGCATACAGGCACGTATATAAAGTTGTCCCATGAACTTTACACATACTATGTATAAAAAATGTTGGATTATGAACTTTAACTTCAATATATTATATATTTTGCAGTTCTCATTTTTTAAGTGTCAAACTAGTTGGTAGTGGGTGGAGGTATCCGGCTCATTTATAATCTAAGTTAACTTATGTGTGTTCACAATTCACTGAACATAATAATTCGAACCAAACATCTCCATTCTTGAGTATGTGTTTTGATCTGTGATTTGTACTAGTATTTGTATTAGTATGAATGTTTACAGTTTTCGACAGATATTATAGATATTTATCATTAATCTTTTTGAATACATTTAGCTTTTCTATACAATATACAATACTGGTAAACAGAAAGAAAAAAGATTATCTCAAACTGAAACTGATTAGTCTTGAAGTAGGTAATATACATGATTTAAGTGAGTCTTTAGATAATACTTTTTTTTTTTTCTTGGGGCTATGCCAAATAGATTTATATAGTTTAATCAACCATTTTGACTTTTTTCAATAGCTTTTATTAACTAAATACATTTCATGTATAAGAAAAGTTTTCTATTAATACATGGCTAAATATTAACTACCATTAACGAGCAGATTTTAATGCTCTTACAATCATGATTATGTTAGTTGATTTATATTTTAATAACAAGGATCGTTTTTGAAAGCAATACATTATAACATTTTATTTAATAAAAGCTTTGTGGTTTTAACTTCTTTACAATATTTGAATTAAGTCTGTTCTATAACGTTATATTATGATACGATACTAGCGCATATTTTAATTAAATGGCCGATTACTAGAACTAAAGCTAAAAAGTAGACCATGATCTTAAAGCAAACAAATTAATTACTAAATAGCCCTGTTGATGTCACTCATATAATGAGTGGCTGGCTAGATCAAGTGATACCCTTCAAATAACATCCACTTAAAGTAAAAGACCTGCCAGGACATATCTTATGTTAAGTTAACTGCATCGTGATCACTTTTATTTAAAAGCATGAGATCCTTTAGGTTAAGTTAACGATAAGTTGATCGTGATCCTGACATTAAGCTATGCTGCCACCCAAGTGGGTTGAAAAGTAATTATTCTCCGATATATTAAAAGAATAGCCATAATATTTAAATAATGTGATTATTTATGATTAATAATGCTGTTCCACAGTGTTTCATTGTAAAAAAAACACATTTATTCTAAAACAAGCCGTAGGTCCTATGCATTGCTTAGTCCTTAATGTTAATTTTGTGTGAATTTATGATCTTTAGGCCCTAATATTTTTTTAAAAAACATAGTAAATCTTAGTGCCATGGTTGTTTACAAGAGACTATTCTATATATATATATTAACTATGGCCATTGTAATATGCTTTATCCATACCAGTTTAGGCTCTATTTTGTTGCCAAGGTACAATGTTTAGCTAATAATTAGCCTAATATAAACTAGCTGTCAATTGTTATTTCTATGATTTCATCAATTTTAGGCCTTGGTTTAAAAATTTTAAGAAGTTTTACCCTTCTAGACTTTAGTTGTTATGGATCCTACTTGTGATCCCCTGCATCGATTCAAATTGCTTGAAGAAATTAAATTTACTATGAAGTAAATTTATTTGTGGTTATTGTAGAAAATTTTTACACCTTTGAAAAGATGGTAATTTCTCTTTGGTAAAAGCTTAATCTGTCGAAATTGTTATAGAACGGCCGCAATATACACTGTCACGTAGGTGGGTGGAACTTTTTCCTAATTAATTCAAAAGTTTTTTTTAAATTTAATCGATTCTAAGTGTATTTATGTTTGTTAGGGATAATATAAGCCTACAACCTCGATATCAATATTTTGGATATTTAAAGAATTAAATGGGTCAGAATAGGACGGATAAAGTGTTCTATACCCTTAATCAGTTGTATATTTTACAATAAATGTAGTTATGAGAGAATTACAAGATCCTAATTAAGTCAAAAGAGTTGTGTTTACCTGTCAAGCTCAGACAACACCTGTAGTTCTTGATTAGTTAAATTAATGTCATCAGGTTCTTGCGCCATTCTTTACTCAAAAACAGAGTTCCAAATTAATCAACCATCGAAAAAATACGTCACCAATAATTCAAGAAAGATGCGCGCACACATTTTAAGTTAAAAAAAATAACTTTTTCACCAAATTGTAAACATAAAATTTGGAGACCATTGTGTTAGAGAAAGTTTATGTCAATTTTCTCTCTAGAGCAACATCAATTTGTCATTTCAGGTCTATGGATATGTATAGGCAAAAAAACACTAATTAGAAAAATGATGATTAGAAAATTAATATTATTCATTTCATGACATAATAATATGAACGAAATAAGAAACAAGGGTCACTATGTCACAGATAATAAACGGGAGACTATAAATTCCATAATATTTTTAATGTGATTTAATTACAAACAATATTTGCAGTGTTGCCAGCTCTCATGTTTCTAAAGATAATTTGGACCTGCGGAAAGGAAGTGTCTCTTTTCCTGGCAGGCTATTTACTATTTTTGATTTTAAGATTATAAGTAAAATATCTGATATTAAAGTAGCGATACTATTATTAAAGTCCATAACTATAATAAATCAATAGAATCATTTTATAATTAACTTTGAAGTCCAAATTCATTCTCGTGGACGAATTTGATGCTCCCAGAAGGGGTCCACTATCATGAGATTTCATAGTAGAAGCGAGGAGGCATAATAAGAAGGCGTAAATTTAATGGTAACAGAGACAGGGATTTATATTAATGTATAACGCAAACTAATAGTAAATAATGTATAACATACAGTACATAGCCAATAATAAAAATACATTGGTTTATAATGTAACCCGTTGTACAAATTCTTACTTAAATCTATCATCGCTATTCATAGAAAATGCACTAACATCTTTTCTAAAGTAGATAATGTCTCCAAAACTACTTCAATAAAGATTTCATTCTAAATATAGCGTTAATTAAAGTCTCGGCTATGAAACTTAAAATCAACTAGATATAAGTTTTGTTTGTTGCCTAATATTAAATCAAATTTAATTTTCATTTGCCTTCGAATTTATTATTGTTATGAATATTATAGTTTACTTTTTTCCAAATAACAAAATGAAAAATGTAATATTTTTTCATTATCTTAAATTATATAGACAACCATAATCATTGACGCTAAAACAAATAAAGTTCGTGAATAATAAACCAGTATGGCTACCACAAGTCATTCCGAATATGAATAGAGAAAATAATTATTTTCGTCTGCCTGTATCATAGGCATCATTAGCTATACATTTTTGGTGGAGACAAAATTTTTCATTGAAAACTAATTTTATTGTCACTCTGTTTTGGTAAATCGTCACACTAAAATACGTCATGCATGCAAATCTAATTGCAAAAAAAGTCAAAACTCACTAAACATTTTTTTATAAGAAATCCTACTTGATAATAAAGAGAAGAAATAAACAATAACAAAATAATTAACATTGTCTTTAGGATGGAAATGGTTTAAAATACCTTTTTTTGAATTTAAAGCCATGATACAAATGTAGCAGGCTACCAAGTTCTCTTGCATCAATTGAGTCCATAACCTTGTCCCTGATGTAGCAAAACTTCAATTCAATATCAAAGAAAACAAATAAAAAATAACAAAAAATATTAACATTATGATACAACTGGTCAAAAAGTCCTTCTCCTTAATTTAGACCAGTGTTACAGTAACTTTTCTAATACCAATTTAGTCCAAGATGTAATTATGAACACGACAAAGGGCAAAGTGATTCAGTCTCTTTTGAGTCATTGTGGAACGCAAATATTTCTTCAGCCATCTGAGAAAGCTGAAACTTCTCTTCGGCTCACAAGAGGAGTTGGGTAAAACCAGCAGCAACCACCGAACAAGATGCTCCGCATTTGAAATCAAATTGTAGTAATTCACGGAATGCTGTAAACCCTATCATTGTTTAGTTATCTAGTCGAGTCTGTTGTAAATTACAGTTTTTGTTTGTAATATATAAGTTACTTTATTCCATTTTTACAGTTCAACTAACTAAAATTTATCATGTAAGGTAAATTATTGAATTATTGGGGGAGACACGTGTCCTGCATTGAGTTATTGGGGGAGACGCGTGTCCTGCATTGAGTTATTGGGGGGCATGTGTCCCCCCAAAGCCACCACCACCACCACCACCTCCACCACCCCGTTAACGACGTCAATGCTTGTATAATGCGTTTAATTGGCCATATCTCTCCTTGCTTTATTATTGGCTGATACGTTTCAAGTCCAATGGTTAGCTATACCACATTTTATGCATAATGAATAAGAAATTAAAGTTAAATCAACTTTATGGATTTTACACTATTCACTATTTAATATATATTGATTATAAACGCTATCATTGAAAAGAATGTATCCAACTTCCTGGGGACTATGTGCTATACACTATTTGCCATTATTAATACGTTATGCATGAATATAAACCCAACCTCATAGAAAAGTAAGCAATAATTCAAGTAGTACCCATCTAAATGTAACAAGTAGGAATGAACAATAAGTTTAATAGTATTTGACAGGAATAGGCAATCAATTCAACCGTTTCTTAGGCCCACCGGTTAGTCAGGCATACACACGCGTTCTTTCCCTCGTGAAAGAAAGGTGTCTTTCGAATCCTGCTGGAAGTACGGTGTGTTAGTAAGCGTGCCCACGTTCCACGATTGATTTCAGAAAGATTTGTGACGCTCTTTCCTGTGGAGTGTTGTTTCCTCTACTTTTGAGGTTGCAATAATCCACGCCACGCGATTTTTACCTGAACTGTATTTACTCTGTGGGTGTTTAAGTTTATACTGTGTATTAGTTGTATGAAACATTAGAGCAAAGAATTTTGAACCGAAATTATAGAGTTTTTTAAGGCGCACCCAGCTCTATTGAAACGCCCCCATTTCATGAGACAGTAAAAGGAAGGGTGAAATTAAAAAATAGAAACCAAGATGAGAGGGCATTCAAGAGCAAACGAGGGAACGTGAAAAAGGAAAGTTCATAAGTCGAAATAGTTTTAAAATTATTTATATTTTATTGGTAAATAAGAATATAAATAAATAAAAATATATATTGTTGTAACCCAGAAGGGGAAGAACAAGAACAAATAACACAAATTTTAAGCTTTCTATAAGCGAAGGGAGGCAGGATTCTTAAATTAACTAAGACATCGTGATAAAGACAGATAATAATAAAGACAGATTACAATAAAGTCACTATCCTATATTAAATAAAGGGTTGTTGTAAAAAAGGAAAGCTACAACTTTCTATATATCTAATCTTTCGTTTGACTACAACAAATGTAATATATATTAAACTCACGTCTAATAAAACAAGGCATGGCAAAGTAAAATTTTCAATGTCCCATTTAACTTGTCAATCTTCTACTGTTAAAGTTTGTTCCAAAAATCGGAACTACAGAATGCAACAAAAATAACATTTGAATGACAACTAATTAATCGTATTCCTGAAGGGAGTATACAGTAGCTCCATGGCTTCTTTGAGGCTGACTGACAGCTCACAGCTAGCTTCTGACAGTCAACATTTGGGTATAATACCTAAATTTTGACCGTCAGAAAGAAGATATTTTCCTGATGGGAAAATATTAACAAAGTTATACAAATTATATAAACTATATTTAATAAATTATGACTTTGTAACTAACAAAGTTTGTTTCCTCAACAGCAAATATTCTAAGGTTCACTAACATGTATTAAAAATAAGATATTTTCCTTATGGGAAAATGTTAACAAATCTGCACAAATTACTTGCATTTTATTTCATATATTATGAATTTACAACAGGAAATACACAAATGTAACTAACGTGAATCAAAAACGAGATACTTTCCTGATGGTAAATTATTTGACAAAGTTACATAAATTATTTTCAACGTAAAAACGTTATACAAAATAAGTTACAAAAATATTAAGCTTACATATTTGTCTGATGGCCACTACCAGCGTAGTGCCTTAAATTCAATTGCTGTCCAGTGTGTGAGTGAGTACCATTTAACATCAGACATTAGCATGCTCTATGCACCCTGAAGAGGAGGACGAGAGCAAGTTTCAACACGTACCGACCAATTGGTCACACCGTGTGGTTGGAATCTAGGAGACGGCTTGTCGCGTTTTGCAAAGTTTCTGAAACAAAGAAATACATATGATTAATATTAATGGGAGAAAACAAAAAGTATGTTGGGAAACCGAATAAGGGTTTTTAGAGTTACGCGCGGAGACACTACTCTATGGGGGGCTGGGTGAGAGCCTCCCAAATCACGGTTGACACATCTCGCTTATCCGAGCAGGGCTTTGGGACGTCGATGGCACCCTCCAGGGTCAATGACGTATTTCCCAAGCCCCTGGATATGAGGATTGGTGGCACCGGGAAGCCTGTCGTAGAAGGACTGCGCCAACTTCCGGAAGTGGTCCTTGATAGTAGGCATTACCAGGTCGCGATGCAGAGTCTCATTACGGACATACCAAGGTGCGCCCACAATGACCCTCAGACACACGCTCTGGAACGCCTGCATCCTCCTCATAAACGTGTCCGACAGGTGGCCCCAAGCGGCACACGCATAGTCGAGGATTGGTCTGAGCAACTACTTGTACAGTGTTAGACCGTTCCTTGTGGACAGGGCGTTACGCCTGTTAAGCAGTGGGCCTAAGATTCCTAGCCTTTGCCTCGCCTTGTTAAGTCTCTCGTTACAGTGTTGTCGCCAGGTCAGTTTGGTGTCCACAGTAAGTCCCAGGTACTTAACATTGTTCGCCCATCTGATCTGTTCTCCGAACAGCCGGAGTGGGGCTGGCCTGTAGAACTTTCTTTTACGTGTGAAGAGCACTGCTGTCTCTTCTCAACGTTAATAATTGTCCTCCAGGTGGTCAGCCACCCCTCCAATTGCGCCAGGTACATCTGGAGTCGCCTCTCCACCAGCTGCCCTCACCACGACTCCGCTACTAGAGCCGTGTTTTCCGCATACAGTGCCAACTTGGAAGATAGCACCAGTCAGTCTGTTGATATTGAAGTTCCTCGTGACCTGCTCCACGAGCCGGATGAGTTGGTGAGACGTAGCGTGTCCCACCCGAAAGCCAAACTGCTCGTCCACAAAGATGCCCGCCTCGCAAACATGTCGGGTCAGTTTCGTTACCCTTTAAACTCGCTCCACGGTCTATATATAGTGCCCATATTCCAGGAGAAGTAAAAATAACACGGGCAAAGGAGTAACTAGAGGAAAGGATTGGAGTCTCTGTCTCACTCTAATACTCCGTCACTGGAACTTTCAAGCATATTATAGTAGATCAATATAATCTATTCTTTATTCGTCTTGAATAATGGAGGTGGTTGCGTTAATGCATAAAGATCAAAGTCGTATGTGGACAACAGATGAACTATATGAGATATGTTAGTTGCAGTTGTATAAACCAGTGAATTAAATTTCATTGGCAATTTATGACAGAGCTCTGTGATAACTTTGGATAGAGGATTCTGGAAATGTTAATACAGGTTTGTGATAGCTTAATATGTTTCAGAAAATATGTTCTATGTAGCTTTTATACTTTGAAGATGAACGATATAACACTGATGTGAATGTTGGAAATATAAAATCAGAGGTAAATGCCATACCAAAGTCACATGATTAAAGCTTAAACCAATTTGTGAAAGAACCTAGTACCGTATCCAAGAAACAAATTCCACATTGCTTTCCCTTTTTTCGAGACTGGCATCTTCAGGTGACATTACCAAATCATCTTTAAGTATTGCTCAAAGTTTACAATCTCACATAAGCAAGTCAACAAATGCTACAACGCTAGGATTGGCAGTTAAATTTCACCATCGGTTTGGTATTAAGGAATTGGTGAACCTTCTATACGACTATGGATATGGTTAAACTTATGACGAGATTCTGAAATTTAAGAAATCAGTAGCTAAGAATTTTGGGGAGCAAGAATTTATCTTGAGAGGACTAAAAGCAAACAGCTGTAACATATCGACATGGTTTGATAAGTTTGATATTCAGACCTTCACACCCAATGGTAAGCGAGAGACTCATTCTATGTCAATTGAATTTACACAATCTACACCCAACAACGATATTCGGGATGATGATCCTATTGTAATTCCGAGATTATCACTGCGTGATATGACAAACCTAAAGCTAAGTGAGTTCTCACTAATTCAATTTGAATACTATAATGGATCAAGAAATCCTCTTCCTCCCTTGTTAAACACTTTTGTAGATGTTGGTAGATGTTATATTAATAATACAAATCTATATAACAGTGTTTCAAATGCAATTCAGGCAGATGTATTTGGTAGAATAACATAACCAGTACTGAAACAGGAATTGAGTGGTCAGAATACATGAGAAACCTAGCAAGCTGGTCATTAGTTTGTCTGCTTACCCCAACAATCAAGACATTACCCCAAGAAGATTAAGGTACAATATTTTTTTCTGAAAATAAAGATACGCCAAATATAAAGTCTTTTCCGTCACTGATGAAGCAGCTAAACAACCTTTTTCTATAACAAATATGCAAATATTATTGTCATATTGTGTTCAATAGATGGACTTGTTAGTTATTGTTTCATAAAATGGCTTCGTATAGGTCTATGCCTCTAATAATTTTTTGTCTGTGTTGTTTATATTGTATGTTCTTTGCCTTTTGTTTTGTAAATGGTTTGAATTTATTGTGGCTCCGAAAAAAGGACTAAATTAAAAGCGGACTGAACTTTTCCACAACCTTTTCAGCCCGCTTATTTTCTTTTAAAATGGGGATGGGTCTTTTACAACGTTGCCGATCCGTCTAAGAAAAAGTTACTACAGAAACTAAGTTTATTTATAAAAGGAATGATT
>CABEEJ010002527.1:0-108662 GCA_901482245.1 Timema douglasi
GACATAACTCCCTAGAAGTGAGAGGTGGACAATCAAGCAAGTGACATAACTCCCCAGAAGTGAAAGATGGACAATTAAGCAAGCGATATAACTCCCCAGAAGTGAGAGGTGGACAACAAAGCAAGGGACATAACTCCCCAGAAGTGAGAGATTGACAACAAAGCAAGTGACATAACTCCCTAGAATTGAGAGGTGGACATTTAAGCAAGTGACATAATTCCTCAGAAGTGAAAGGTGGACAAATGAGCAAGCTACAGAACTCCCTGGAAATCAAAGATGGACAACTGAGCCATCTACAGTACTGCCCAACGTATTCTCAGCACATTATATAGTCAGTTTACTCGTTGGTTAATCCCTCACTCACTTATCATTTATGCTTTTTGCTATCACAAAATATTACATTCCAATACGATGCAGCTGATCACAACATTCTTATTAAAATACCTTTCCTTCTCTAGAACATCTGTAAATCAACACACCCATCTATATACCAAGCCATCTAACCACCCATACATTATAAGTCCATACGAACATACACCCACTAATCCATGCACCCACCCCTTGATGTACCTACTCATCATTACATATACTCATCCCTAACACCCATATCTTACACCCACCAAATTAATTAACCCATACATACATTCACCAAAACATATATTTCTATTCACACCTCCATTCACCCAAACATCTATTTCTATAGACACCTCCATTCACCCACCCATTAATACACCAACCCATACATACATCTATACAAATTCGCATCCATACACCAATCCTTTCGTATAACAACTCATATATACGTACTCACATCTATAAACTCACACTTCCATACACCAATCCATAAATATACCCATCCATACACCCTCGTATGCACACTACCATCCCTTCAACTACCAATCAACCCACCAATCCCCTCCATCAATCCCTACTCGCCTTCTTCGTACTATTCTCTGCTCATCTCAACACTACAGGAAGTATCATCCAGGAGAATTTCCAGCATATGTGTGTGTTGAAGCATGCGTCATGATCTTCATGCCAGAGCTATCTCCCCCCCACCCCCCGCCCCACCAGATAAGATAAAATCAACACATGTGGTTAGTTTAGTTAAGTGTCGCTGATAAGAAGATCACACCATCAGGAAATGATGGCATTACATGTTATTGACGAGCTTGCATTAGCTAAGAGCTGGGATTCCCTTTGAATAATCCTCGAGGCTGGAAGTCCCCTGAAGAATCTTTGGTGCTGAAGTCTTCTTGAGGAGTCCTCGGCACAAGGAGTTTCCTTGCAGAGTCTCAAAAGTAGGAGTTTCCATGGATTGTCCCCGAGTGTCTAGGGGATGGGAGTCTCCTTAAATAGTTCTTGGAGCTGAAGTTTTCTTGAGGAATCCAAGGGAAAAAGAGTCTCCTTGCAGAGTTTCAAGAAGAGGAATTTCATTAGAGTGTCCTTGAGACATTGAATGTCTCGGGGGTGGGAGTCTCCTTAAAGAGTTCTTGGAGCTGAGGTCTTCTTGAGGAATCCAAGGGAAAGGGAATCTCCTTGCAGAGTGTCAAGAAGAGGAGTTTCATTAGAGTGTCCTCGAGACATGGAATGTCTTGGGGATGGGAGTCTCCTTAAAAAGTTCTTGGAGCTGAAGTCTTCTTGAGGAATCCAAGGGAAAGGGAATCTCTTTGCAGAGTGTCAAGAAGAGGAGTTTCATTAGAGTGTCCTCGAGACATGGAATGTCTTGGGGATGGAAGTCTCCTTAGAGAGTCCTTGGAACTAGGAGTTTTCTTATAGCGTCCTCGGAGTTGGGAGTCTCCTTAGAGTTTCCTTGGGGCTGTGTGTCTCCCCGGAGTGTCCTAGATACGAAGAGTCTCCCTGAAGTGTCCTTGGAGCTAGGAGTCTAACTGAAGTGTACCTGGGGCTGGAAGTCTCCCTGGAGTGTAATTGAGTCTGGGAGTCTCCCTGGTTTTTCCATGGGTCTGGGAGTTTCCCTGGAATGTACAGCTACATATGGTAGCCACAATATCCCACTATATTCTAACTCCACAGAAGGAACAAAATTCTAAGGTAACAAAAACTCCATGAACTCAACCTGATTTGGAACATACAACTTACTATGTTCATAATTTATTGATTCAGTGGAAGTAATAAAGTTATCTACCTGATCCATTAAGTTCGTGTAGCTCCTCTCGTAATCCTTCAATAGAAGATAAGAGCGGTCGCAGAAAGAACCTGGACTTTAAGAACAATTAATAATCCTCATCCTCTGCAGAATAAACTAGTACTTCTATATCAATACTATGTCAGTGATGAGTTGACTTGAACATTGTCCATGACAAGTTAACAAGGACATTGGCCACGGCCATTTGTATTGAACATCGTACGTGACACATTCACTGGGGCGTTGGTCACAGCCATTTGACTGGAACATTATTCTTGAGAAGTTTACTGGGACATTGTACATGACAAGTTGATTGGAATAAACACGTGTAAGCTACTTGTTGATAAGTATTTGTAAAACAATATGTTATTGATATAGAAATCTTATATGTCGTTAAGTGTAATTCAACTACTGTATTTAGTAACAACCCAAATCTGCACCACTTGAGAAGTGTTTTTCTCTGTAATTTTGTCTAAATAAATTGAATAAGTCTCAACTACTAGAAGGCCTATATAGCTTTAAGATGTTTTTTTAGCGTAAGCAAACGAATTAAATGAGATCCTTTCAGTTTACCTAAATGTATACTTAACAGGAACCTTAATTTTTGTATCGCATAATATTTAGTCAAATAAAAAACATTAACACTAATTTTGTTTGGCGTGCCCTCATAAAGAGGGATTCACTCTTCTAGATGAAAGAAAGTAATTATGAAATTAACACAAGGGTGTAAACTCTTAATGAAGATTGCGCTAATGAGTTACACAAAGTCTCTAGATTTCTACTTTCTTCGGAGCTTCATTACATTCTAAAAGTGCATTTATTGTGACAGAAATATAAAGGAAAGCCTGCCAGGCAAATTTTAGAGATAGTTATAAAACATTTCCATTATACAACACGAGTTTTAAAGTAATATACAAGCTGATTTTACATCACATCCCCAACTTTGTGAGTTTTCATATGTGTAGTTGATATCATTGGATCTATTGTAGGAGCACGTTATAAACTTTAAGGGTTTCGCATGTATATCTGATATCTCTGAAACTATACTAGGAACACATAACCCACTTTGAGGGTTTTCACGATGATAGTTCTCAAACTATGCTAGAAGCACGTTACCAACTTGGTGAGTATTCACAATGATAGTTCTCAAACTATGCTAGGAGCAAATTAACAACTTTGAGGGTTTTCACGATGATAGTTCTCAAACTATGCAAGTGGCACATAAGCAGCTTTGAACGTTTTCACGATGATAGTTATCAAACTATGCTAAAAGCACGTTACCAACTTGGTGAGTATTCACGATGATAGTTCTCAAACTATGCTAGGAACACATTAACAACTTTGAGGATTTTCACGATGATAGTTCTCAAACTATGCTAGAAGCACATTACCAACTTGGTGAGTATTGACGATGATAGTTCTCAAACTATGCTAGGAGCACATTAAAAACTTTGAGGGTTTTCACGATGATAGTTCTCAAACTATGCTATGAGCACATTAACAACCTTGAGGGTTTTCACGATGATAGTTCTCAAACTATGCTAGAAGCACATTACCAACTTTATGAGTTTTCCACATGTATCTGATAGCTATGAAGCTATCCTCATTAACATCCAAGGAGAGTGTGAATATCTATTAAAACTATTTATACTGTTTAACAAAAAGAAAATCACTTATAAAATAATACAATCACAAAAGTAATTCCGTTTTAATTTAGAAACTTTTTTAAAACATACTCATTTTAAATTTTAATATAAATCTGTTCCGGGACCAAGGTAATAATATGGCAAACACATGTATGAATAATTATTTTAAATCATTTTGAAAATCAATACATGCATGTTTAATGTACTGTACCTATTGGTTTTCTATCCGCATGTAATATTAAATTCACTCTAGTTATTTTTATATCGAAATTTATAATTTGAATATAAAACTCCTTTCTCTGTTTAATGTTTCTAGACTGATAGTATTCAAAACGTTTAAAAACTATAAAGGTATTGTTCGATACATTAACTACGAATCAGTAAAAAGCGCAAGCCTCATCGATCAAAGCGACCACCTATATGTAATTTACTAATGTTTGTGTGTGTCTTTCTGCACCCTCTTGAAGCCCCTGCCGGATCTAGAAAGCTGAAACTTTTCAAACTTAGAGTACATACCATGATACAGAACCTAATAAAACCGGAGTTTTGATTTTCCTCCTCTGATTGAATGGTGACCTAAAATTTTCATTGGGGGCTTCCAAAATGAGGAGGGTTTAAGGAACAGAAGAAAAAAAAATCGAACCCTGTAAAGAAGCTTAAAATTAATTTTGTATACAGGTAGCCTCTAATAAAAAAATGGACACAAGAAAATTTGGCAAACAAAAATTATTATGGGGGATCCCCAAGCGGGAAGGGTTCCCAAAAAACCAAAGTCGAAATAATCTCAAAGCTTAGAAGAACCAAAAAACTGAAAATTTTTACTCAGACCTCAAAACTAATAAGCCCTTTAACGATATACATATGTATTATTATTATTAGCACCACGTCTTACTACCCGTTCGGGTTATACGCACTTACGCTAATGTGTAATGGTAGGGTGATTGTAAATGGAGGACCTACAGTTTAACGTGGAATCCGAACCATGGTGGAGGCCTGGCATTCCCCACATTCACAAGATGTCTTGTCAGAGATATATATATATTTAATATATAAATTAAATTATATTTAAATATGTATATATAATTTCCTAATGTGTATGCGTGTCCTCCCAATCCCCTCCCCAGAAGCTCCTATATGGCTTATAGACCTGAAACATTTGCACACTTATAGTATAGGCTACGAAACAGAACCTGAGCCAGACTTTAGATTTTTTATTTGATAAAAAGAAAATTAATTTAGTTCACACTCATCTTATCCACTCTTACGTAATGCCTGACAGAAATACTTTTTTTTTTACTTTCTCGTTATATTACAGGTATAAAAAGAATTGTGATCATCAAAAAAATTGAACTCGAGATTTTGATGAATGTCGATGTACCATGACCTTTCAAATCCGAAAAAGTGGTTTTTGAATTGCCGTCTGTCTGTCTGTACTTCTAACTAGAGCCTAAACTAATTTTACCGATCAGGCTAAAACTTGGTATTTAGGCTTTTCATAGAGTTGCCCTGAGGGGTTTTTGGAATTGGATATCTAACCCTAAAACTAAGGGTAGTTTAATGGAGGGCAAAAAGAGAAAAAGTAGATTTTCTAAAAATCGGCTCTAACGATTTTGATTAAAATTTGTATCTAGGCGTTGATTAAGATTATAAATAAACTGGCTATTTTCATTTTCCCATGAAAATGAATTAAGGATACTTTACAGAAGTGGAAACTTCCGTATCTCCACAAATATTTGATATACTAAATAATTTTTCATTGCAAAATTGTATTACTAATATAAATAAAACTTTTATATGAAATAATATTTTTATAAAACCAATAGTATCTGAGATATTGGCAAATATATTAATACAATTTTGTGAGCTTTAGTTGTAAAGAGATACTACTTAAGTAATAACGCAATAATTCTCCAATGCCATGGGGTAATTAAATATAAGTAAGTATCTCAAAAAGTTTATGTTGTTTTTCTTTAAACCTCTTAGAAGAAATGTTTGTACAACAATGATCTATCTCCATTTTAGACTCTATAGTCAATATATACATTTTTTAATGGTCAACATTTATAATTGAGGAATTTAATAGCAATGCGATGGCATGAAGATTTGCAACACCTAATAAAATTTCGAAAATTTTAAGCGGAAGTTGAAATTATAATACGAAGTGGTGACCCTTGTGGACCCAACATTGATCTTTTTTATCGGTCCAAACATACAAATGAGGACATTAATTCCTTAAAAACAAAATTATAAAATTTAAAACCGGGACTAAAAAAAAGTTTTACATAAGTATATGCTTGTGTTTGCTAGTGTATATTTTTTCCTTTAATTTATATTATGAGTTTTGGGTAAAACTATCTCCAGTTAAAAAAAATAGAGCGAAAAGGTCGTTGCGGATTTCCGTACCATTTATTTAACAAACAAAGCCTGACCTTGCATCCGTCCATCAATTAAAGATTAGTTTTTATAAGGTTGATTAACTGTCTTAGAGAGGCCTTAACACTAGTTAAAATTAATAATTATACATTTAAAATGTTGTAAATAATATTGTTTTAAATTTTAGTACTTTACTATTAGTTTCACCTTCACTTTGCTAAATTAGATTTATCTCTCCTTTTTTTTAAATGGATTAATCGGTGTGTCAGATTTAAGATAATTGATATATCTTCATGACATTACTTGTTTAGATATATTCTTTTATGTGAATTAAAAAACAATGTTTAGTTAAATTTTCAAATAAGGAAAAACAATTATGTTATATTCAATATAACTTGATATTATATAAACAAATTTAGGTAAAATGGGACCATATTATTATTAGTTCATTACTCTTAACCAAAAATAACCCATTTATAACGTGGTAATTTCATAATATACTTATATCCACATTCTTTTTGACTCTTTTATTCACCATAAAATTGTTCCTTCTCAACTTTATTAATTTATTTAATCTGGACTTATTATTTTAAAGGTCACTCTATAATCTCATTGTATTAAAATACACATTATTTTTACGTTTTTATTCATAATAGAATGGTTTCTTGTTAACTTTACTACTTTATTAATCTTAACCCATTTGACGTAAATAATATAAAGTTATATTGAATGTAACATCATGGTTTGTCCTTACATCAAAATTTAATATATCTCTTTACTACAATACACAATAAATATCATTAAAATAATTATTTAGCTCAAATTATAATTTATCTGTATGTAAAATATTATTCGCTCAGCAAATAAGGTGCTATTTTCACTTTATTAGCCGACTTGAGAGTAACAAATGACCCACTATAAAAATTTATAATACACTCGATGGGTGTTTGTGGTAACTACCAACAAGAACCACAGTATTGTAACTTACTTGTTGTAAATTATTGTAGGTTAATATAAAAATGTACGTTATAAAGTAGACTAGTGAACTAGAAAATATAGTTTGCATGGTATTACTTTAGTAATGTCAGTGCGTACAAAGTATTGAAAAGAAACACGGTCTGGGGAATGTTTTTATAGCTTTTAACAACTCCTTGTGATTCCCGTGGTATCTTAGACCATCTAAAAGGGAAAAGATTCTCCCTGATTTTTATTCAACAATAGCCCTTCTTCGTATTCTCACACCACGAGCCTACAGGGGTCTACTTCACCTCTCCATATAGACTATTTCTCTTTAGAGATAGATATGGTCTACATTACAGGAGCAACTTGTACAGTTGTTCTTGTAACCTACATTTCAGGAGTCACACAGAATATATCTGGCAGTCTACATTACAGGAGCGACTTGTAGAGTAGTTCTTGTAACCTACATTTCAGGAGTCTCACAGAATATATCTGGCAGTCTACATTACAGGAGTGACTTGTAGAGTAGTTCATGTAACCTACATTTCAGGAGTCTCAAAGAATATATCTGGCAGTCTACATTACAGGAGTGACTTGTAGAGTAGTATTTGTAGCCTACATTTCAGGAGTCTCACAGAATATATCTGGCAGTCTACATTACAGGAGTGACTTGTAGAGTAGTTCTTGTAACCTACATTTCAGGAGTGACTTACAGAATATATCTGGCAGTCTACATTACAGGAGTGACTTGTAGAGTAGTTCTTGTAACCTACATTTCAGGAGTGACTTACAGAATAAATCTAGTAGTCTACATTACAGGAGTGACTTGTAGAGTAGTCCTTGTAACCTACATTTCAGGAGTGAATTCCAGAATAAATCTAGTAGTCTACATTACAGGAGTGACTTGTAGAGTAGTCCTTGTAACCTACATTTCAGGAATGATTTCCAGAATAAATCTGGTAGTCTACATTACAGGAGTGACTTGTAGAGTAGTCCTTGTAGCCTACATTTCAGGGGGGGGCTTACAAAATAAATCTGGTAGTCTACGTTACAGGAATGACTTGTATAGTAGTTATTTTAAGCTACTTTCCCGGAGTAGCTTACAGAGTAGAGATAGTAGTCTACATTACAGGAGCAACTAGTAGATTAGTTTTTGTAGACCACTTTCCAGGAGTGATTTACAAAGTAAAGCTGGTAGTTTTTATTCCAGTGGACATAACGTAGTGCTGGTAGCCTATATTACAGGAGTGACTAAAATGTCATTATGTAACAGATTGTGACGGATGCAAATGTCAATTTGTTTTACGGCCCTTTTATCGGCCTTTTTATCGGTGATGATCTTGTGAACTAGTGAAATGTTCAATTGAAAATCAATCAATTCACAATATACTGCAAATATATATTCTAATTATGATTAAAAACGTTTACAATTCATCCCCTGGTAACTGAGGATCATCCAAACAACAGAATATCACTGTTGGATTATAGGAGAACCAAGAGTTGACTTGTTATTACCACAAGGAAGAGTTCTCACGAATACAAGGCAAGGGATTAACCAGATTATGAAACAGTTCCGACCAATGCTGGGCTGACAGATATAGCTTATAGATAGACCCAAACTCTACCATTTTAACTGAAGGTAGCAGTGGACTTATAATATAGTTAATATCGGGCCAGGTAGATTATAGCTCCCCTTGAATTCTCAGTAACTTCAGGTAGCAGTGGACATGTAATCAAGTTAATATCAAGTCAGATAGCTTATTACTTTCTCTGAGCTCTCATATTGTAATAGAAGGTGGCAGTGGAATTGTACTTAAGTTAATACCGGGTCAGTTAACTTATAACCCTCTTTGAGCTCTCATATTGCGATTGAATATTGCAGTGGAATTGTACTTAAGTTAATACCAGGTCGATTATCTTATAGCTCTCTTTGAACTATCACATTGAAACTGAATGTAGAAAAGGAATTGTAATCACGTTAGTACTATGTCAGGAAGCTTATATTCCCCTTGAACTTTCATGTTGTAACTAAAAGTAGCAGTGGGATTGTAGTAGTATAAGGTCCCCAACATAGGCTGGCAGCTGTCGACATTTGGGGCCTCTTATTATTATATTTGAGCTGTATTCAACATCGTAAAACAAATGAAGAGTCATCGTACTAACACGGTCTAAGTTCACTTGATTTGAAAAATTGTTTGTTTTTCATGCCGTAGAGGAGATTTTGGTGAGAACAAGGATTCAAGAATAACTCAACAACATGTCAGAATTAATTGTGATTATGATGATTGTACTTCAAACTATGATTTCAAGTCGTTAGTAATCCTATGCATGATTCCAGCGAGTTTAATAATAGCCAAACAAAGCAACGTTTTCCAGCACAGACAATGCCAGTTTAGATCGTGTGGGCATAGAACGTTGTTCCACGCATTAGCAACCCTCCCAGAGGGATTACTTCTTGTTTACAGAGAAACTTATGTTTTTATGATATCCGATATATAGGGAATATTTTGAGACCAGTGTCACCTTGCACTAGGACTGTTGGAGATACGAGGACACAATACAAATAGGAGGTCATAATTACATTTAATGTCAAATTTGGTTTATTTAAATATGTATTCTAAGAGTTTAATTATACAAGCTTTGTTTAGTACACAACTCAGGGCCTAACTTAAAATAGTAAACTTAAAACAAAGCTCCTTAGACCTGAAATAGACTAATTATACCTAGAGCTTGGAATGGAACAAGCGTCCGGGTAAGTTTGGAATCATTAAACAAAACAATGCCAACTTGATAGCAAGTAAAAATCAACTATGTAAAACAAAAGAAAATTTCAGATCTTGAGCTTTTTGTAATTGGAGTGATAGTTGAAAACATTTTGTGAAGTAAAGCAACCAGGAATATATCTAGTGTCTGTTGGGTAAACAAAGGTTCTTGCCCACAGCGGGCAAACAGACAACAGTGTAAGTAAATATTGGAATGTTTGGGTTTCGTGAAAAAGAATAAACAATGGCGAACTCTTACGTTTTATTATCGCTACGCTCACATGAATATAATCGGTTTTCTTGGCCGCAGGGATAGTGTGCTTGAGTTGGAAGAAGGGAGGATATCATTCACAGTGTGCTTTTCAATCCTTTCTCCGCGTAAATATCTGGGCAATATTTAAAGTACATCGTACTGATATTCGGGCGAGGTCCTTGATAGACAGTAATGATCCTGCTCATCATGTATCCTAGAATGAGTGTGTCAGCTGACACAGCCACAACATGTTGGGCTGGTATTAGCACAGGTGCTGCAACATAACAACCAATCAGGTAAGGTCTGCTGGACTAATGACATCTTAAATAGCTGGTCTGCATGTGGGGATTATCGACGTCCCTGCGTGGCAGAGGTATAGCTCGAGGGGAAATCTCGTGGTCGAAATCAGACGCATATGGAAAAATAGAAGTGTACAGTCGTTGACCAAACCATTTTACATAGTTAATCAGACACGTCTTTGTGTATCAGAGCCTGGCACCTACTGATTATATAGAACTTCCAACCCCCCATGAACTCTGATGAGACCACCTATGCTCTCTAGAGATTGTAGAGGACTTATGACCACACATGTTCTCTGGAGATTATAGAAGACTTATGACTGCCAATGCCCTCTGGAGATTAAAGAGGACTTATGACCACCCATGCACTTTGGAGATTATAGAGTATTTATGACCATCCATGCCCTCTGGAGATTATAAAGGACTTATGACTGCCAATGTTCTCTGGAGATTATAGAGGACTTATGACCTTCCATGCCCTCTGGCGATTATAGAAGACTATGACCACCTATGTTATCTGGTGATTATAGAAGAATTATGATCACCCATGTTATCTGGTGATTATAGAAGACTTACGAGCACATATTTTATCTGGTAACTATTGAAGACTTATGAACCTCCATGTACTCTGGTGATTATATAGGATTTATGCCATCCCATGCACTTTGGAGATTATAAAATATTTATTATTGCCAATGCTTTCTGGAGAATATAGAGGACTTATGACCACAAATGTTCTCTGGAGAGTATAGATGATTTATGATCCCCATGTTCTCTGGTGATTATAGAATACTTTTGCCCACACATGTTCTCTGGTGATTATAGAAGACTTATGACCAGCTATGCCCTCTGGAGATTATAGAGGACTTATGATCACATATATTCTCTGGTGATTATAGAAGACTTATGACCACCCATGTTCACTGGAGAATATAGAATACCTATGACAACCCATGTTCTATGTTGATTATAGATGACTCATGGCGTCTCCTCCAATTTATGTCCTCGATTAGAGTCTAGTAAGGTTTCGTTGACCCTTTGCTTCCTCAATTACGGCTTTAGTGATCTCGTCCAGGTATGAACATTGTTGTATTATTCAACTACCCCAACACCTAATTTAACGCTTACTTAAATAAATCCCATGATACATAGGACCCAGCCAATCTAAAGGCCATGTTGCCAGTGATGGGGACATCATGTGAAATTACGATACAAAGCTATTCAAACAATAACAATAATTATTGTGAATATTTACTACATTCAGTTTTAATCAAAATCAAATCAAGATTGTTGTTGAGCTTATGTTCTAAAACATAATGTCAACATAACTTTAAGAAAGCTTTAAACCGATTTTAATATACAATGTTTGAATCAAATTAATCAGATAATATAATAAATAATGATCTATGCCATATTGACTTTTTTTCAACATTTTTCAAATTAAAGCTTTGGTTCTAAGATGTTTTGGACGTTTATGATTTTTTAGATTTGTGAATATCAGTTGAGTGAAGCTGTAGATGGACAGGGGCAGACCTATTTTGCATGACAGCCTGAGATGGATCAGTTTCCCGCCTACATGAGGGGTGTGAAAATGGTAATTTTGATAAGAAATTAATAAAACCTAAAAATGGCAAACAATAAATAAGTAACATAAGAATTATTTTGTGTTGCAAACTATAGATATAAAGTAAAAATATATTTATTATTTTCTCATCACATAAGGCTATATTATTATCCATTCAGTCAACCCACAGAAGGACATTAAGAGTCTTATATATTTTATATGGGCCTATATATATATTTTGTGTAATGACTGAAAAATGTCCGCTCCATAAATATATTGTAAATTAAAGGAAATAGAATATTAGAGGTGCATAAATGAGAAGAATTGCTGAAAAACATATGTTAAACTTAAACAAATGTTATCCGAAATTTTAGAAAACATTTAAAAATATTAAATAAAGTAAGGAGCGTAATGTAATAATATATTAGACCTGGAGATATGTTGTTAGATTTAATGGCTACCAGATAATAAAAAATTAAAGAATCAATACCAACATAACATTGAAAAAAATTAGGTAATGAAAGAACGTGCCTTTCAAAGTACAAAATAAGTAACATGAAATAATTCAAATGGATACAATAGAAACATGACTGGGGTGCGCCTGTTACGTGTGAGATTTAATGGTTGTGAGATGATCAAAAATATGACTATAAACAATACAAAATTTTAATAAATCAGGTAATTAATTATTATATCTGAAAATATACACGGTAAAATTAAAACAAAATTGACAAAGAAGCATATTACGTGAGCTTTAAACAGAAATATATTGATTAAAAATGCGTGAGTGAAATACTTTAAATGATTATAGCATGCAAAAATACAAAATATAGTTTTATTGGCTCATCTAGAGAACTAAATGGACCCATGAAATGTGTCAAATTAACAACTAAGGTAAATATAATAAGTTTTGAAAATAGATGGCAAATTTAAATATATTTAATGACGAAACCAATTGTTAAATAGGAGAATGTTATTAAAAATCTTGATATTAGAATCAGTAATTAAAAAATATTTATCCAGCAGCGATTATAAAAAACAATATTAAAATTAATGGTTTCGAGTCAATTGTAGAAATTTGATGAGATTAGCTATAGATCAGAAGTGTTATCTTGTTAGAAGAGTACCTTTTTCTTTAAATTCCTAGGAGATTAATTTATCGACACGTTTCGACATTTCAGATTTCATCTTTAGGAAAGTACTATAAACAAATGAAAGTAAAGAAGACGTTATAATATAGTAAAATGAGGCATTTAAGTAAGATGATATGTACAGTACATATACTGACAAATTTAATTCTTAAGGTTAACAAATATACTAATGAATAAAATTACAAATTTAAGAGATAGTAAGTTTAGGTTATACCATATTAGATATGGGTTAGAGAAATTGAATTGTTTACTGTTGAATAAGAAAACTTATGTGACGAGGAAGAAACAAATAATGATTCAATCACTTCATGACGTTAAACTAAAGGTCGTGATGTAAACTAGTTGTATATATGTTACTGTGAATGTGATGAATTCGTCATTTTTTTAAATAACCAGTGAATGTATAGAATCACCGAAAACGATGGTTTATTTATCAAATACTAGGATAGGTGACCTGGCGGTCTAAGGGTAAGGTGTCAGACTTCTATGCTGGCAGCCGGGGCTCAATCCTCGGTCCCGGCAAAGATTTATCTGATTACCAAACCCTTCCATCACCTCT
The DNA here is from genome assembly GCA_901482245.1 of Timema douglasi. Lineage (NCBI taxonomy): Eukaryota > Metazoa > Arthropoda > Insecta > Phasmatodea > Timematidae > Timema > Timema douglasi. The sequence goes on from CABEEJ010002527.1 coordinate 13,714, forward strand.
GACAAGACATCTTGTGAATGTGAGGAATGCCAGGCCTCCACCGTGGTTCGGATTCCACGTTAAACTGTAGGTCCTCCATTTCATCTCACAATCACCTTACCTGTTACACATTAGTGTAAGTGCGTATAACCTGATCGGTTAGTAAGACGTGGTGCTAATAATAATAATAATAATAATAATAATAATAATAAATAATAGTATATATCTAAATTTATCACTGATTTTTATAAATTTCCCAATGCAGTTTGGTGAAAGTATGAAACATGAGCTGTATTATCTACATTTACCGGTGATTTTATAATATATCTAGTGTATGTGGAGAAAAATATAGAACATAAATCCAAACTAACCTAGTCTAACCTAACATAAGCTAAAATAAACTACCCAATCTTGCCTAAACTAACCTAACCAAACCTTATCTTGGCGTGACTTATTAACACTCACTGGTGGTTGATGGTAATTTTGTAAACTCACCGGTGATTTTGTAAAATTTTCGGTGATTATGTGAAATAGTAAATATTTTCTTACATTCCTCAAGTGAACCAGTGAATTTGCAGAATCACCGGTGTCTTTACAAACCCATCACACTCAGCACATTCACAGTAGCATTATATAATGGAATCAGGTTGGCAAAGAAGAAAACATTAAAATATCTTATACAGTTCTAAAAGCACGGAATGAAGTGAAATGAGTTGAAAAAACTACTGGTTCTAAAATGCGCGTAAAATGGATAAAGAAAAAACCTTTTGTAAAGGAGAGGAATAAGTGAGGTACTATTTTTGGCGACGCTGGCCCGATCAGGTCTTTTCACTAAGCTGAAGTGAAGAACGGGGGAGATATGAGGAAATTGGAGGTTTTATAAATTTTGGTAGGGGTTTTAAAGTGTTAGCAAGTGTTTGGTTTACAAATTTAAGTATTTCATCGACAATTCTCTTGTTGTGCAATAAAATTTCTTTGAATAGTATTTTGTCAAATTTATTACTTTGATTTGAATGCTGAAGGAGCTTCATGCATTGGTTCATGGGTTTGGGTTGGCGGTCAGTTTTCTTTAAGTGATCTGAAAATTTAGATTTTGTTCAGTCATATTTAAAATCAGAAATCTTCTCTTTATATCGAACACTTAAGAACTGGCTGGTTTTCCAATGTAAATATTATCAAACTCACAAACTAATTTATATACTCCACTTTTATTGTATTGGTTATTTTCATTTAAGTTCCTGTTGTTTAAATATTTCTTAATGTTTCTATGAGTGGCAAAATCAATATTAGGATTGTGTTTTTTAATAATTTTAACAATCCAAATTAATTCATGGTCCATTTGTTAACCTTAAAAATTAAATTTGTTATTTCAGTGTATCTCATCTTATTTAAATTTCCCATATTGTTACCTTGTAACGTATTCTTTACTTTTTTTTTATATAGTACTTTCCTGAAGATGACGTTTGAAATGTTGGAACTTGTCGAGAAATTAACCTTCTAGGAATTTAAATAGCAAGGGACTCTTCTAACAAGATAAGTTTTCAGATTAATAGCTCTTCAAATTTCTATAGTTAGCTTGAAACCGTTAACTTAAATATTGTTTTCTACAATTAATGCCAGGTTAAACATATTCTAATTACTTATTATAATATCAAGGTTATTAATAACGTTCTCCTTTACGACGTATTGTTTTGTCATTAAATATACCTGAATTTGATATCAATTCTCAAAACTTACTATGTAATGTGGACTAAATATCTGGCTCATCTAGTCTTGCTTCCCACCGAAAGAAAGGTTGGCGTTCGAATTCCGGCCGGGTGTACTAAAAATGTTTTTCCTGAATGGATCCTCACCCTCCTCTCCACAAAAATTCGAATACATTTTCTATAAAATTCTAATTTATTCATCCTTACCCCATCTTTGTAGTTAAATGTGAATAGCCAAAATGGGTAGTAAGACGTGTTACACAAAGTAAGAGTTTTATTTACTAAAGTACAAGAAAATATTTCACTCTATAATTTATTTTTTCCCCAACGCTGGTGGTCGTGCCGACTGAATGTTAAACTCATCTAGTTTAATTTCCATTAATGAAAGAATGTTTGAGTTTTAATCCCAGATCGGTGTACTGACGATGGTTTTTCTTAAATAGTTTTCCACCCACTCCACCAAAAATGTTAGTACATTTCCTCTACATTATACTCTCATTATTCCTACACATTAGCGTGAATAAATGTTTAACACCTGGAAGGAGAAAGACAAGGTGTGGCAATTTTTTTTTTAAGTTTTACCAAAAGGACGTGCAAAAAACCTTAGGTTGCCTTTATACTTTATAAAACTTAGATTGGGTGTAGTAGTTGTACTAAATCCATCAAAAAATGTAAGTGGTGAATCTTGCTTTAGGAACATTACATACATTTTTTGTCAAATTTGTAAACAAGTTGCCTATCTCGGCTCATTTTTTATGTCCCAAAATAACTAATCCCTTCTTCCTTGTTCATGAACTTAAATTTAGTGCGATTCCTAAACTTTATATAAAAAAATCCTTTTTAAGAAATTCAATTATTTTCAAATTGTGGACTATGCAATTTAGGAATTTATAAACTGTTCCTTTTGGTTAAGTATATCTATAGTTATTACGGTTTTCAGAGCTATATTGTGTATATAGTTATTTTATTATTTGCGGGACGCCCAAGCCGGTCTGTCATACAAATATATTGTTAAAATATGGCAGCTTGAGAAATTAATAATAAGTTAAGCATACATATACCTAATGAGCTAGACAGATTCATCCTGAGGAGCTACAGAGCTACCAATTACTCGCTGTAAGGGGAAAGAGAAAGTTCTCTCACCTGCACAGACGAACACCCAGACAACAGCGCTCCAGTGGAACACAAGCGTTATCATGATGGACTGGAGAAAAACTAAACGGTGACACTTTTGAAACCCCTTTCACCACCTAGCCAACTCGTCACGCACGTTGTCATTCATAATGTGGACACAGAGGACTGCAGGATCCTTCAGGAGTCCCATCGGTTTTACAACACTTCAACACACAACGACAGTAACAATACACGTGAGTCCCGATCTGAAGGAGTGTAACTACGGCCGAGGATGGACGCCATCAGCTGCTAGCAGGTGTCCGTGTGGATGGACGCCAGGCACTGACAACTGAGCGGCGCGCCGCGTCAGACCCGCCCCCGCTTTCCGCGTGTTTACTACCCCTCCTACCCGTGACGTCACGAGATACAGCGCTTGCGCCTGGTAGTCTGGTAGGCTCAAGGCGCACTTTCTAAGCATACGGTTGCCGTGTTACACAACATACATACTAATTTACTTGTTAATACAAAGCTACATAAAATTGTGTGTTCAGAAATAGTTAATTTTCATTAATATAGTTCGTTTTAGTGGCACACTCTCTCTAATATAAAATGCACCCTCTTGGCTTGAACTAACTTTGTTACACTCCCGTAGCACCTGGAACTGTACTAGTGAGCTCCGAATCACCAGCATCTCATCCTATTGAGTACTACTTTAGAATACATCTCTACCCCACCAGGATATGAGCAAGAGTATATAAGATATATCTAGCCATCAAATATTGCGATCATGATCGTGGATGAAAAAAAATTAAAACAACAGTGCATAAATAATGTATTACAAAACCAATACAGAAATCTGGTGCCTACATGAACAAGCTGGGATTACTCTAGGCTTGTAAGAACAAACTTAGATTATTTTATATCTATAGGAACCAACTTAGATTAATCCAGGCTTATAGGGGAAAACTGAGATCACTCTAGATATATAGGAACAAACTGATATCTATTCAGGTCTAAAGGGAAAAGGGGAGATTTCTTCAGGTCTATAGGAAAAACACTTAAATGTCTTCAGGTCCGTAAGAACAAAGTGATCACTCCAGGCCTGTAGGAACAAAATTAATTGAATACATGTCAAATAACCTGCGTTATATTTCTATTCTCCTGTTTTGTCTCTTACAATGGCTCGGTCGATCAAAGAAAGTTTTGGAAGTTATAAAATACAGAGTATTTGGAGTGAAGCCGCGTGGGTTTTTATTTCCATGAATTAATGCGTGTAGGCGGATTCCAGAACCACAATAAGGATGTCTGTATTCGTTATAGCTTGCCAACTACATAACTTTTTTTTTTGACAGAACAGCGGCATCAGTAACGTTCACATTGCATTTTAGTCAGATTAGTTTAGACACAGTGCGCAAAATGTATTATCTATAAAAAAATATGTCAAATATGCATCCAACTGTAATATAATGTCAACACGGTAACAAGATACATTAACTAGCTTTCTGCTTGTCTGAGTGGTCAGGGAAACTAACTATCGCTTTACGGAACCCTGGTTCCGACCTGGCCATCCCGGTTGCTGAGTGGTAGGGAGGTTGACTACAACAATAGTGTTTAATTTACTTCTGAATCTCTTAGTACTAGAGTTGAGAGATTAATTACAAGTCTTTCTTTTAAAATCCGACTCAGTTTGTAAGTCATGTATTGATAAGCCTTGTTTTTTAAGAACGCGTCAAACACTTCTGGGTTAAAACACTACAGTGAATTCCCACGAATAATGTGTGTGTGTTTTTGCTGGTCTCGGGTTTCCATAGAAAATGCTATCGTTCCGCAAAATCCCTCGACATGAGGGTGAAGTTGAAATGAACGGTCATTTGTTTTTAACGAGAGTTTGGCATGTCAACAATGAGATTTGAACTCTCGATTATCCAGCCAGTGTGGGTGTGTGTGTAAAAACTACAAGGACAATGTTCAAGGACATGGTTGCCCTGATAGATCAGTTTTAGGTTTAGCTATTTAGGGGGCTTAGTAGTCTGTAGCAGGAAGTGAAATATACTACCAAGTGTATTAGTACTAGCCTAGACTGTTAAAACAAAGTTAATGCTCGTTTCTTAGTGATTAGAATAAATAGTTAACCCTTTTAAATTTTTTGTGTTAATTTTCCTGAGTTGATAAATTTATGTTAGTGAACATGGGTATTTAGTCCAGGTATAGCTTTATAGGACGGTATAATCTAGAATTGTAAGATTCTAAGAAACTCTAACCCATAAAAGGCAATATATAAACAAATTACAGTTTAAAACAAATTAAAAAACGTATACTCACTCTTTAACCCAGTGTTCCGCAAAGCTTTTGAGTTAGTACACTTAACAAGACTAAAATTTGTTTTGGGTACGTGCCACGGATGTAGAAAATGAATTACGCACCAATCCAAAGGTTGTGGGGTAGATCATAATTAGGAAGAGTAGGCACTAATTTTTACCTAAAGTAACTTTAACTACTCCAATATTAAAGGTTAAGATTATTTTTCTGTGTTTGCTTCTTTAAAATTTGGAAATTTTTGTACAAACCTATTATTAACAGTTTAGGTAGACCATAACTCTAATTTAAAGTGCAATATTTTGATTTGGTCGGATGTTTTTAAATACTTGGTAAGTACGAATAAGTAAGAAATTGGGGTGACACGCGGCTGCCGCTCGGACCAACTTCATTCGTGTTCTTATTTAACACGACACACTATTCGCGGAGCACTGCTTTAACCGATCTATCAGTTCTAATTTATTCATCGTCACTTGAAAGTATTAATTACTTTTGTATAGGACACTTTCCCATTCCAACTTTGATATATTTTTGTTTGAATAATTTAGTCATGTAATTAGTTACTGTCCACATTGCTACACCTCTTCATTTCAACCCCTCAGCCAACAGTTTCCACTTCTACAGTTACACATCCATTAGGACTGACTTTTGGGCTGCTAATAAATATTCAGCAAGTCCTGATCGTATTCATTACGCTGCTGATAGTAGCCAACAAACTGCCGACCGTATCCACCAATTTGCTAATTATATCCACCAAAATGCTGATCGTATACACCCGTCTATTGATAGTATCTACCAGCCTGTTGATAGTATCTACCAGTCTACGGATAGTTTTTACCAGTCTAATGATAGTATCCACCGGACACCTACTATCCAAAGGATATAAGGTGGTTTTGTTAGAACTTCTATCATGACCCTCTAATTATGTTAGGACGTTATAATCGTATACCTAAACATGATCCTAGATCCAGCAGTGGAGAGTGAGGACAAGCAACCGTTAGTAAAGGGTATTCGACTTCACTTTCCTGTTGATAATCTACATTCCAAGTAAGTGGCTTCATTTGTACATCAATTTCTCATAAAACCAGTGGGTCGTTGCAGCGATGGCTGCTGATTATTGCATCAAAATGTATTTCAAACTTTTTATTGGGAAAGGATCTGTATAATAAGCCCTTACTCACTTTTTAGTTAATAGTTTACTCGTTAAAGGCTATCAACTTTACTTAAATATTTAGATTTCGGTGTGTAATTTGAATACGTATATTTTCCCCCTTCAAACCCCATTGATAACTTTAAAATGACCCCTCTCCCAGATCTCTATCTATTAGTTGCACAACCCACTCAAATAATGATAACGCTGATATTATTTCTAAACAAAGACGAATATTTTATTAACCAATAAACAGCTATACACATATCATGGTTTCCATGGTGATGTAAGCAAAGAATGATTTTACAGATGAATCACTGCCCACACAGAAGAAAAATATGTCAAATTCGCTAAGAAAACTGTGTTTTAGTTTTAGGCCTCATTTTTCCGGCATCTTGATTCCCAAATCTTTAAAATGAGTGTTCGTTTATGAAAATTTGTTCAGCCATTTACTTGTAATTTCTATTACTGGAAACGGACTTATAAAATAATATATATTAAGATATATGATGGAAAGAGTGATAAAATCTAATAGTGAAAATGAGAGTGTGAGTGTTTGAGTGTATGAGTGTGTAAGTGTGTGGGTGAGTGTGAAAATGAGAGTGTGAGTGTAAGAGACTGAGAATGAGCAATTGAGAGAGATCAAGTGAGTGTGAGTGAGTGATAGTAAGCGTATGTGTATGTGTTAAAGAGAGAAATACTGGAAGAAAAGAAAAAGACTGTGTGTAGGAAGAGAGAGAGTGTGTGTGTGAGAGAGAAAGAGAATATGTAAGTGAAAAATGCGTGATAAAGTGTGTAAGTGTGTGTGAGAGAGAGTGTAAAATTTTGGGAGGGCTATTGTGTGGTAGAGAGAGAAAATTTTTAGGGCGTGTGAGAGGGTTTGAGAGAGAAAGTTAGAGAGGGAGAGATTAGTCTAGAGAGAGAAAATCAGATTGAGAAAGAATTAGAAAGAGAAATTAAGATAGCGAGTTTGAGAGAAAGTGAGTTTGAGATAAAGAGAATGAGATAGCGAGAATGAGATAGAGTGAGTGAGTTTGAGGGAGTGAGATGGATAGAGTGAAATTTAGATAGAGAGATTTTAAGATAGAAGGAGTTTGTGAGAGAGAGCGTTTGTGAGAGGGCGTTCAAGAGATATAACGTTCGAGAGCTTAAGAAAGATAGTATAATAAAGATGATGTGAGAGAAATTATGTGTTAAAGAGTGCATGTGAGGGTAGAGAGTGGGATAGAGAGAGGGATAAAGTGTGTGAGAGAGAATGAGAAAAGATTATATTAGAGAGAGAATTATATAGAGTGAGTTTGTGTGTTTGTGTGTGTGTATGTGACAGATAGAGAGTGTGTGTGTTTCCTAGAGAGAGATAATGAGAAAATATAGATGCGGTACTCAAACATTACTTTGAAATATCATTCCTCAAAATGATGTATCAATATGGAAACATAACTGAACTTATTGTATTTGTAGCAATGTGAAAAAAAATAGATGAGGTACATAAATCATCTCTGTTGAATAACATATCCTCAAAACTACGCGGTAAAATGAAAACGTAACTTAACGTATGTATTTGTACTGTGTTACTGTTTGATAAAATGAACATCAAACCAATTATTTGAAAAAAATGAACACCAAAACTCATACTTAGATAGTTAAAATGACTATATTTTTTAACATTATTCAAGATTATTTTATCGTTTTTTGAGCTTATAATATATATCTAAACATATTTAAACATCATATTATCGTTTTTGAGCTTATAATAAATGCCTAAACATATTTAAACATAATTTTATCATGCGTGAAACAAAACGTAGACAATATTTTCACGAACTTAACAACTTAACAACTTAACCTTTTAATTTTCGAAATATGCTCAATATTATTGATGTAATGTGAATTAACGATACAAACTTTCAAATAAAAAATAAATGTTTACCCAGTTTAGGCATCTCAATTTAGATGTGTTATGACCAGCATTCAAAGTGAAATACTCAGCAAAGAGAAAACTGTGATGTGTTTGGACCAAAGATTGATTTATTATATTTTAGCCAGAATGAAAAACTGAAAATTCTCTGTGAAAATCGTGTTTTCGTGGAAAACTACTATTTTTCCCGACATCCTGGACTCCTAGCCGTTAAAATGAGTGGTCGTTTGTAAAAATCTATTCAGTCATTTCATCATGATTTCTATTACCAGAAATGGGCTTATCAAATTATGTGTATAAGATATTATAGTTGTCTAATAAAATAGTATATAGTTGTTGCCTTGTTGGAATATCCTACGATAAAATCTATGGTGCTGCCATGACGGTTTGATAGAGAAAAGTAGATTCTATTAATTAAAAATGATTTAGAATGCAACAAACTAAGTATTGGTTATAACTTGTCAACTAATAAGGACATTAAGGGCAGGATATTTAGTACTACCAACTTCTTTGATCGATCATCAATTAAAATGAAGAACTTATTCAAATAAAAGATTTTATTCAGAAATTATAAGGATATCTTATTTAAAAATGACAGCATCACTGTAAGACGAATCGATATGAGCAAAAACTCAAACGTGAGCTTACTACACTGAACTATGGACACCCCATGCACGATTTACGGCACGCTTCACTACAGCAACTCTTTCAACCCACATTCCCATGTAATTGTTATTCAAGCACACACAGAAATACACATTTATTTTCGAAGAAAATTAAATTGTTCTCTCCCCGGAGAAGTGATAATATATTGTCCCTGGAAATTATAATCGTTCTATGTTTAGTTCCTTTTCATGTGAGTGGAATTTAATTCTGTGACAATGGAATGTGTTATATTGCATGATACTGCTTGGCACGTGCCGTCATATTTTAATATGCGCCAGCTAAGATATGGCGTGAACATTGGAATTATATATGGTAATGCACTGTAGGTCCTTCCCTTGCTCGAGAGTATTAAGACTGTCGTCTGGTCACTGTGGGTTTCTAGGGGATTATATCAGTAGTAATAAGGATTAACTGGGGATTACTACGGCAATATTGAGGTTTTATAGGGGTTACTACTGGTGAACTGAGGTTCTTTATGGAATTACTATTGGGGTACTGAGGTTTTATAGGGGTTACTACTGGTGAACTGAGGTTCTTTAGAGGATTACTATTGGGATATTGAGTTTCTACTGGGGATTACTACTCCGATACTAAGGTTATACAGGAGATTATAGTAGGCGTACTGAGGGTCTTCTTGGGACTACTACTGAAATACTGAGGTTCTACAGGGATTACTACTTGAATACTGAGGTTATAAAGAGGGATTACTACTGGAGTACAGAGATTATACAGGAGATTATTACTGGAGTACAGAGGTTCTATAGGAGATTACTACTAAAGTACAGAGGTTATATAGCGGATTATAGTGGATTACACAGGCTATACGGGGGATTGTAGCAGGAGTACTGACTGTAGATGCATGTAAGGTTAGGTTTTGTTATGTTGAGCTAACTTAATATAAAATAATATTTTTGTCACTTAATTATATTAAGTAAACGTGGCCAACGTGAGAATTAATTACATTTATTTTATTTGTAATAAATAAAGGACACAATTTCCCTGTAAACTGTGTATTTTTGTTAATACTGTAGGATTTTTCGGTATCAGTTTCCTCTGATTTGATCTGTTGACGACCTTAACTCTTACGTTTGTTGAGCTTCACACGCTGGAAAAAGCCACGTACAATATTGGCCACGGCTGAAAACTGGTTTGGGCAAATAAATACCAATCCTATCTAAGATTTGACCTTGGGACTTATCTGGAGTCATTTAGAACGTTAGTTTAACTGGGAACTGCCTTCTCCTCAAAACAAAAGTGATTTCATGGTCTACATGGGCCATTTTTAGTTTTTTTATTCAAGAAATACACATTCCCTTGACACAAACCCGTTAAAATTGTTGCGAAGATTAGATTTTCATCCTATATAATAGTAATCGGTTTGTAGGAATACATACCAAGGCTATGTAATTGTATGCTCAAATTAAATACATATGTTTAACGTTACCTGTAAAATTTTCATTGACCAAAGAAACACTTTTTGCTAACTAATATGAATACAATAATTTAATCAAACCATACACTCAGGTATTATATTCTTTGAACTATCTTTGGATTTAAGATTGGAATTTATATTTTAGTTTCTACTAACTTTGGAAATGCAAATTGCAATTCGATGAATTAAGATTATTAAATTAATTAAGTCTCTATTTTTTATAGTTTTTATTTTTGATCAATTTTCAGTTTGAAAAATTTGCGCACCTCTTGAATGGTTCCTACATACATAAATAAATACATACCTACATACATATATACATATATACATACATACATATATATATATACACATATACATACATATAGACATACATATAGACATACTTACATACATATATACATACATACAAACATACAGTATATAAATATATACTCGTGCATACCATTACATACAATACATATATACTCGTTCATACCATTACATACAATACATACATATATACATACATACATACATAAATTATATACATACATATATACATACTTACATACATACTTACATACATACATATATACATACATATATACTCGTACATACCATTACATACAATACATACATTAATATATAGGCAGTATATTAAGGTGGGCCTTCCAAATGTGTATTGAACGTTATCATAGTAGTGTGTTATTAAGAGGTACGTGGAAAAAATATTAAATTGTATAATTTGATAATCAACTTTTTTTTTAACGGAAACCAATAAATAGTTAGTCTAAGTACATAGACTAGAAAAACAATTAAAGTAAAAAATCCTCAAATCTTATCATCAATATAACTTATATTATTTCAAGCTTTCGTAGGTTTATAAACATATCTAATTTTTGAATTAGTTTTATTAAAATGTTGACTAGTTTTACCAATTTAGTTATCCTGAAGTGTGGACCAGTTTGTAAAGACATCAAACAACGTTATAGAGCCAGTAGGTGCTTATTCGTGTCTTAGTAAGTCTGACAAATGGAGTTGGCTTATTGGCATTTACCCTTTCATAGGAATGATGCTGGGTGTTGTGTTAATTTAGAGATTATAATGACACTGTTCTGAGCCCTTCAGTTATTTAAAAGTCATGGCCAAATTATATATTTTTGCTAATCACTTTTAAAGTACAAAGACATATTTTGTAAAATAGGGATTCTTAGTAAATAAATAGTATACATAAATATAAAATACATTTCAATAGCTATTATTATGTGAAACAATATTTCTGTAAATAAACTATCATAAGTATTACTCAGAAAAATATAGTATCATAAAATGTTGCCAAACGATGAAGTTGGATGTTATAAGATTGAGTTAATTTGCAATTCGCTTATCGAAATAGTAGACTTACAAATAACACGTAAAATGACTAGAAATTTAATAAAACCACCAAAATTGTCATAATTTTATAAAGATCGATTACTTTAATTTTATATTAGATGTTATAATTTGAGTTTAATCTTTAAAATAACATTGTATAATAAGTCAAAATTTAGAAAAGTAAATAGTAGAAAACCGTTAAAAAAATAACTTTTCACACATATTTTAATATTGTTATGAACTTGATATTTTTAATAAGGTATGGTTAAGGTGCATTTTCTAAAAATACTGATTATTTCAGATTAAAAATCTAATTAATCCTAGAACAGGCAGAGCATCAAGTTATCAAGCTGTTGATTATTAATATCTTTGAAAGCGAGATATTTTAACTAAAGATACATTTATACTGAGTACCAGACATCTAAAATGGGACCCTTAGTTTAGTAGTCAGACTCAATACAAATAAATTAAGGTGTCAGGATTGATTATGTTGATAAATATGCCTGGATATGAATCCAGATTCCACGCATATTTAATAAATATAGTATTATGTCTGGTTGTTCAAGATGTTATGAATAAACTGTCTTATAAATGGAAAGAAACTCTCCTTCATTCTGACAGTTTATATAGCCCTACTAACCTGCAAAAAAAGACCTTCATACTGACAGACTATACTACCCCTACTAACATGCAACAAACTGTCCTTCATACTGACAGGTTATATTATCACTAGCCTGCAACAAACTTTGCTTCATACTGACAGGTTATATTGTCACTATCCTGCAACAAACTTTCCTCCATACTGACAGGTTATATTATCACTAGCCTGCAACAAACTTAACCTTCATACTGACAGGTTATATTATCACTAGCATGCAACAAACTTTGCTTCATACTGACAGGTTATATTATCACTAGCCTGCAACAAACTGTCCTTCATACTGACAGTTTATATTGTCAACTATCCTGCAACAAACTTTCCTTCATACTGACAGGTTATATTATCACTAGCCTGCAACAAACTTTCCTTCATATTGACAGGTTATATTATCACTAGCCTGCAACAAACTTTCCTCCATACTGACAGGTTATATTATCACTAGCCTGCAACAAACTTTCCTTCATACTGACAGGTTATATTATCACTAGCCTGCAACAAACTTTCCTCCATACTGACATGTTATATTATCACTATCCTGCAACAAACTTTCCTCCATACTGACAGTTTATATTATCACTAGCCTGCAACAAACTGTCCTTCATACTGACAGGTTATATTATCATTAACCTGCAACAAACTTTCCTCCATACTGACAGTTTATATTATCACTAGCCTGCAACAAACTGTCCTTCATACTGACAGGTTATATTATCACTAGCCTGCAACAAACTGTCCTTCATACTGACAGGTTATAATATCACTAGCCTGCAACAAACTGTCCTTCATACTGACAGTTTATATTATCACTAGCCTGCAACAAACTGTCCTTCATACTGACAGTTTATATATTTATTATGCTACCTCCATCAAACTGTAAAAGTTTCTATTTATTGGATGAATGTAATACCGCAACCAATAAAAGGGCCAGCCTCTTCGTCCAGGCTTTATTTACCAGTTTTATTTGATAGGACCGGAAGTAAGGACATACCTAATATATCAAACTTGTGTGACTGGGGGCAACATAAATATGTCACGCCATCATCTCTATGGCATCATATGAGTGTCAACTTGAGGTTCAGTAAAGTCACATGAAATATAGCTATGGACTGAGAGCTACCGCCAGGTTCCGACGAATCATACTCACGTTTTGCAAGGTAGGGGTGGTTGTGGGCTGGAGATAAGGGGAGTTTTCCTAGTGCGGGGATGTAGCCTTGCTTTTCTAATGATTTCCCGTTTCCGGACCAAGCAGTGAACCAATCAATTCTCTCTCGGAAAAGTTTGATCACGTGACAGACTCGATTCATTAACAGTGACTAGTTAGTGAGTCTCTCCACGAGGCTGTTGGGGCGTCGCCCCGCCCCTACTACACACATTGCTGGCGTCGCGGCGCCTGACATACTCCATACATGCTGCCAGAGTGGGTAGAGTTCATAGCTTGGGATAACTAGCACATGGAGCTTGCTTCATAACCTCAGGAAGGAGGAGTAACTAACACTTAGTACTTTATAGAGGCCCTCAGAACGATTATATGAATTGAAAATCATTCAAGTAATTCAAACCTGGTGCGATTTTTTGGTGCGTAATAGACCTAAATTATTAGATACTTATGCCAGTAGAGACTATTTCTATCTTTAAATCCATAACAAAATTGAAAGAAGTAAACACCTCTCACATGCCAACAAATCATTTACTTGCCAAGCAAACACCTCTCACATTCCATCCTTTTCTCTATTTGTCAAGTAAACACCTTTCACATTCCAGCCTGTCATTTTATTGTCAAATAAATAACTCTAACATGCCAACCAAACACCTTTGACCTGCCAGCCTGTCATCTATTTGTCAACCAAACACCTTTCCCTTGTCAGCCTGTAATTTACTTGTCAAGTGAACACCTCTCATATGCCAGCTTATCATCTACTTGTCAACCAAAAACAGTTTGATTGTCAGCAGCTTGTCATCTACTTGTCAAGTGGACCCCTTTTTCTTGACAGCCTGTCACCTATTTGTCGAATAAGGCTTAGTCAGCAAATGAGCTACCTATGCGAACACCTGATGTGGGGACAAGCTAACACATATTAGGTTCAGCTTTTCGAACTTGCATCGGATGTCCATTACGGAAGGAAGGAGACCAGGCTGCGCTACACGATAAAATCCACATACGTCAATTGGTTACCTGTAGTGCAGTCTGATTTTCATAGGAAGCCCGCCATTTAAAAAATTACGACTCATGTCACCACAATGAAGGAAATAAAAATATTACAATTGTATTAAATTCTTAGTCTATTTAATTAATAACGCAATGATAAATTATATATTAATTAATAAGTAAGCATTATTGTAAGTGTTTGATAATTTTTAATTAATAAATCAAATAATATATATTTCTAAAATGACAAATTTCAGCAACTTTCAATCGATGTTGTTAGTTGAAAGTAGGCTGGGTTTAGCTTAGTGGTTTAAGTGGAATACTGAGATACCAACAAGGATACTTTTGGCCCTGGTTCGGTTATAGTTTTCCCAGGTGCTAGGAACCCAATGTTACTAAGCAGTTTAGGTGTGTCAAGTAGAATTACAAGGAATGGCTAGTTGTTATTTTGTACCGCTTCTTAGTACCTGTTTGGATGGTACGCCTACATTATTTAGGCTACACTTACAGGATATATATGATGAAGGTAGAATTTGTTTGGAGGGAGAGTTGGAAACAATTTAAGATAAAACAGTCTCAGCACACCAAGCCAGAATATGAACCTCGATATCCTAGTCACTGGCAATCCAGTCTAACATTAGAGTGATGTGCTGGACCGTGTGAACACTGATGCGGGTTGACTAACCAATAATTGTTATCGTGTAACCCCGGTTTGTAAAGTGAGGGCTCTAGGGTGTGGCCAGCAGTGCCATTAGTGACGTCACAGGCATTCAACTTTGCCTACAGAACACGTCTGATTTTCGACATTGTGTTACCCTAAAATTATATCTGACTACTTGCTTGATTGGCATTGGTGAGGACATGTGTGTGTGTGTGTGTGTGTGTGTGTCTGTCTGTGTGTGTGTTTGTCTGTTGGAGGAAGATTTATGTTTAACAGACAATTACTTTATTGCTGTCACCCAGCGGAAGGTTAAAGTCATTTAATCTTCTTTTTTCTCTTAGACACAAATTCTAATTATTGCTTGTGATATATGAAATTAAACTAATTTCACTTACTAATGACAAAGGGATGCATTATTTTTCTTGAATATAATGACAGAACTTCCTAGAAATATATAAAAAAAGATAAGTCACGTGAGAATTTCGTTAAAACTGTTTGTATCATATTAAAAACACAGCTCTAATAATACTTACTATCGGTTGTGTTTTAATATCACTCGCGTCTTGTTTTCTGGTCAGATATTATGCTACGGAGTCTTGAACCCTGGACCAACAACAGCAACAACAAATAATTAATGCGGGCTACACCACATTCATATCAATCCCTCTCACAGAGGTGAGTTTATATTGTCAAGGTTACATTTCTTACAAAATCTAGCACAGGGGTTCTGAACCCAATTGCTATGGTATTTAATGTCTTTATAAAGAAGAACATATATTACTAAATCACAAATTTGTTTTTAAACATATTTTGAAAACTGTCTGTGATTATAATTGGCTTTCTTTGTAATCTTATGTAGTTTACCTTCTGTACTTTATAAGGCTCTGATTGATTTTCTATTTAATTCATCATTTGATTAAAAAACTAATAACCAAACAGATCTGGATGAACATGCTTCTAATGGTCTAGAGGAGTGATTTACCTAGCCCACAACACTTTTAAACAGCTAAATTAATAAAATTTAAATGATTAAAATAAACAAGAAGGGCTTCAATATCATAACCAATAACGATTTCTAGCTTCTGTTGTAATATTGATTTGAAAATATAGGCGCAGTGTAATTATTTTCTATAGGACCTAATTAGATTTTACTAACTAAAGGAGAGATGATATAAATTTTAGAAAAAGAGTAAATGATGTGCATGGTATTTCACTAAAACTTGTAATAATGTTAAAATATCGTTAATGTATGGTCGCTTATTCCTATATCTTCTATTTACTGATTCAAGGGTTATTCGCTTAGTAGTAAACTATTTGTTTTAGATGGTTATCTAAGCACTATAAGAAAATTAATTTGTGAATAATTGATTTATATTTCTTATTTTTTGTACTTATTTTGGACATATGTACTCATTGTAGATTTGTAATATTAGGTTTTTCTTGAAGATATATCACGGTTATAAACAACTCTTTTTTTACGTTTAGTTAACTAGCTATTAATGGCTTAATCTAATTTGACAAGAATGGTGAAGGTATTTAAAAGAAAGTGAACCCACTTTAGCGTATGAGGATAGGGAAACCATCCTCAATTCACCCTAGTAAGATTCAAACCATGACCCCCTCTTAATCAGTCGTCGAGTGCAATGTGAGAATAGCATGTTAATTCGTACGTCTACTGGTGCGGATAATATATCTAGTTAAATCTTAGGTTTGAGCTATCTTTCTTGGGCTACAAAGACTTGTATGTACAATTATTATCAATAAGGAGATACACTTAGGATTAAAAAAAGTTATTGTTTGGAGTGGTGCTTCTCCTTTCACAGTTAAGAATTAACGATTAAGGTCTCAGTGTTGTGTATGTATTATTGTTGAGTTTTAAGTTATGTGCTTAGTAATTAATCTATTCGTTTAAAAATGTAACTTTAAATGCTTTTAATAAATAAAAATACTAGCAAACCCGAGCGCAAATTGCGCAATACTCAGGTAGAATTTTTTATATCTTTGTCTAAACTACATGAGTAACAAAACAAAACAATAAAGAATTAATCTTTCCATAGAGATTCCAAGACCATGTCTTTATTTCTGCTAGGCTCCCCAAATACAACAATCACTCCCTGAATAAAAAAAATTATTTACTTACAGATTCCAAGGCCAGAAAGAAAATGTCTAAAAAGTTTGTATATAGGAATATATATATTTTCCCGTGAAATATTTATGAGAGAAACGAAAGCTCCATTACTTTAATGACAGGTATCCCCCAACTGAAGAAGGGTCCTCAGGCCCTAGCCATTCTGGAGATGCGTCTGGGGAGGGGCGAGAGGCTGGAATATAGTGGGGGAATTTCTTCATAGATGAGTCTGGGGATAAGGAGGTTCGGGGGTTGTGGGGATGTTTTAGGATAAGGTACAAAGGGGTACCCCCTACCCGAAGATGGGCCCTATAGCCCCATTGGTTTTGGAGACGCATCCTGGGAAGAAGGGAGGCCAAAAGGGTTTGGGGGGGGAACCTTTTTGGGTAGGATTTTAAGAGGTGCACCCCCACCCCCACCCAAAGATAGGCCACATAACCCCAGTGGTTCCGGAGATGCACACGGGGAGTGGGTAGGAGGGGTGAACTTTTCTACTTCCAGTAAAAATTGTTGTAATTTTATCATCGGTTGCACATCTTCATGTCAACATTTTATTAAAGTCTTCAATTGTCAATTTTGACCCATTAAAAAGGTAAATATTGGGTCTTAAGTAATACACCTTCGTAGTAAAGAGATAGATTAACCAATTATAGCTATTTCCTTTTTTTATACAGTTAATAATTTGAAATTAAAGGCATAATTAAATCTAGAATGTGATTAAAGGTAATTATGTCAATATATCTTTCTCGCGAAACTATTCATAAGAAAATAAAATGCAAAACTCCTCCCGGAAAACAAACTCGGGTCAAGCCGTTCAAAGTATCGATGCTATTTAGTAGGCTCATGCCACATAAACGCGTATGGAACATTATTTTAAAATCCACGCTTCACTTGACTAGAAAACTAGTATTCATTATTAAGCTTAGCTCATTCACCATTCACTTAAAATGTTTACTTATATGTGAAAATAAAATGACTCGTTTGGAAAGTTAGTTTTTGCATCACCAGGTTTTGCTAGAGCAATTTATTGTACAGCAGGTCAACACCATTGTGTTTGCATAAACACAAAATAGTCTTTAACACACCACTTTCACGCATTTAGCTTGATAATAACAAAGCAGTGCGTGTCCAGCCCGCCAAGGACTTGATAGAGCGCAGCACGCTTCAATTTCGTCACACCGCCATTGCACTAGTACGGGATCTTCCCTAGTCTATATCGATGGTCCATAGTCTTTGCAAGACTGTTATAGGGCTCTATGCCACATTAAAAGGTTAAGAGCTCCTGGTCTATATACTTTTCAAGATTAAAATAGACCCTAAATATCTGATCAAGAGTTTTATAAATAAGGAAAATAAATAATAAGGTCCGGGAATCCCTTCCCTCTCTATATCCCCGTGTGACCCTCTAAACCACGCTACTGAAACAAAACATGTAATATTCCGGTGAAACCGTTTTGCTGTCAATATGTGTGAGTTTTCTTCATGTGTCTTCATGTGCGTTCAGCCAATATCTGTCCACACGAGGGCATGATGTGCAATGTGCATGAGTTGAGGGACAGATCTAGGGGACACTTAGTAGCATCCCGGTTGTGGCCTCACGCGGTAATCAACCAGTGGAGTTAGAAATAAGTTGTGTTCAACTATTAGTGGCACTACTAATCATACAACCAACAACAATCACAATAATGATATGAAAGGTTTGTAAAAATATTGAGGTTATTTACATGTGTCGATAAAATCTTATACGACACAGTGTTAATTAACATTACTGGATACATTTGATGACAACATTCGTGCTTATTATTGTTGAGATGTCCGCCTGGTGAACTACAAACACATTACATGTGTTCTCTAGAGAAAGCTCTGGTGAGGGAGATTTGGGTGGGGACGAGTCCCCAAGTGCGTACAAAAAAGTGATGGGGTCCAGACCCCCTTGAAATTTGATGGTCTTATATACGTCTAAAAATATATGATATAGTAGATGTATAGTAACATTTTCTGTTGGGCACCCCACCACCTCCCCAAGTCCCCCTCAATATCTGTGATTAAAGGGTTAACTCTCTTCAATATATTATTTAACTGATTAATTTGTTTAGATAATTTACGTTCATGTAATATTTAATTTACTTCACACAAATATTGTATGCATATTGTCCTTCTCTTCATGGGCGGAAGAGCTGCTAGAGTAGCACAATAAATAATACTCTTGTAAGTGTACTTTTTACAAATATAAACATATTATTGAAAAAAAGGCTAGCACTATTTGAATCTTTGTTTTGATATACAGTGAAAATCTTGAATGCATATTAATGTTCAGCTGAAACAGAGTATTTTGGGTATGGATATAAATACTTAAGGATTAATATTAGATTAGGTTCCATTTATTTTAAATAGTTAGTTATCAGTGAAGGTCAAATTAATAATAATGTGTTTCCTCCACAAAGTTAGAAAGTCAGGCACGCCCAATATCATGAGTAAGAAATACTAAAATTATATCTCTCATTTTATGTCGCACTGGTAGTTCCAACGCTCTTCAACTCGGCGACTTTTATTCTCCTTTAACTCGTTATTTGGCCGTGGGGAGGATTCCGGGAAAAAAAACGCAAGAATCTTGAGCCAAATTGCTGGGGAGGATAATTAAATTCTACTTAAATTATCTGGCAGATTAAATGCGGAAAACAAAGGGGAGTGAAAACAGTCAAACTTCATCATTCGAAGATCCTTAAGAAATAAGACTCCAAATAATTATAAATTAGTGCTAAGATTAAAAAGGAAGCCTTCCTTATTCCGGGATCACGATCAACTTAAAGTTCACTTAATGTAACGTAATGGCTATCCACGTGTTATTAAAATGAAGATATCCTGATGCGGTTAACTACACATTCATTTAACTCCAGGGGAGAACTTTAAACTTACATGAACGCTGAGCGAAGGTACCACGTGTTCTAGCCAGCCAATCATTTTGCGAGCCACATCAACTCGGCTATTTAGTACTTATTTTGTTTGTTTAAGGAATGAAGACATCTTTGGTGTAGTTTGTCCGCTTCTCGAAAACACTAACATTTAGTAGCCTCTTGCTACTCTACATTTTGTACATCCAGTGAAGCTTCTATTGCAAGCAAGTGCTTATAGTATGACCGGCCCTGAATTATCGGGTTTATTTTAGTGAACAATTTGTTTTCAAGCAATCCAAATTCATTGTTTCCGTTTTGCTCGAGTGTTACGTTAAGTTTCATGAATCCTGGTCACACACTAGCTTATTTACGTTAAGTGAACGTTACGTTACGTAAATATTAAGTTGATCGTGATCCCGGAATTAGATAATTTTACTGTGCAACAGATCCCTTGGTACGATGGACCACGCTCAACTCAATATTATTTTCTGTTTGCTAGCAATTTCGACTTTCCCAGTTACTGGACGAATACACTTGGTTCAAGAAAAAGATGCCACAGTTTATTATTTACCACAGACATCGTGGTATTCCATGCTGTATGAGCACACTCTTTTTTTGCCAGTTAAATCTATTCCGGCACCTACTAGTGATGATGAGGGTAACAGCAGTTAAGTAGGGTTTCTTTTAGCACCGCGTCTTACTACCCGTTTGGGCTATACGATTATGTTATAACTAGGCTAATGGCCTTAGGGATTAGTAAAACTACGTTTAGAGGAAGTGTACCCGCATTTTCATGGAAGGAGGGTGAGAAATAATTTTGGAAAACCACCCTTAATACACCCGATCAAAATTTGAACCTCGATCTCTCCATCATCAGCAGTCTAGTTTACTGTGAGAGTAGCGCGTTAGACCATGCGAGCACCGAAACGGGTAGTTAAGTAGTTTTTTAATGACATACTCCTGGAATGACGCGACCACAAATTGAAAGTCTTGGTTTGAGTGAATCTCGCCAAGTTCCGGCTCTGCTTTCCACAAACCCAAGTTTATTTTGAGGAAAGAATCACACTACCTAAAAATTATCTTTAAATATTTTACGATTGTTAATGCAAATACATTTTTTAGTTTCTGGAATTTCTTAGATCATTTTAGAATAGAAACCCTTTCTTTAAAATGATTAGTACTTACAGTTTTGTGGTGATCTGGTTGTGTCAACACGCTGACTTTGAATCACTCACCTACTAATGGCAAGCCTAAATACTGATGTGTGTACATTTAAGTCATACTTGTGTATGGAATATATTCATTCAGAACATATAGTGCATCGGTGGTTCCCAAAGTGGACTATAAATTCCAGCCATCACATTAAGAATGTACTAAAGGTGGTATTTAAAATACCTGCCAAATAACTATTAGATTTTGAAAAGCTGGTATTACTTGTTAAAATCAATCAATTTTGCATGGTTTGCAAAATAAAAATTTTAATTTTATTTTAAATTGATGAGCATTATTAATATGTGACTGTTTTGATTTTTTTGTGTGGCGGCCTGTGTTAGTGGAACCACTGGTGTACACCATGAGATACGAAGTGTTTTATTGTCCTCTGTGGGTAAGCAATGATGTATGTGTCTATATGCCATCAGACCAGAGTGTACACTGTGAGATACCAGTGTTTTATTGTCCTCTGAAGACTTGCAATGGGTGACAAGTCATACTTGCATTATTAGGCATTGTAAATAAAATACGCCATTCCCTGCCAAGGAAAGCTCCATTCGTTTAAATAAATCAGTACGTATCTGGTATAAACTAAACATTTAATTTAGAAATATAATCATTATTAACTTGGTATTTTTGTTATATTCAACGATTCAGGATCCAAGTTCAATGTCAAGATCGAATATGGTATATTGTTTTAAAATTGTCAAATAAATCATTTTAATCTCAGAACTATAACGTATAGTATAAAAAGTATTGCAAAAAGTGAATTGTGTTTAATTTTTTTTAATACATAGTTTTAGTTTTCCCTTGGATAATAACTACCCTTGTCCTAAAGGAGTTGATAGGGAGAAGTAGGATAGGGCTGTAGAAGAAGACTTGCCCAAAATTTGAAATGCTGTTTTGTATATTATAATTTGACCCACTTCGGTGGCCGCATGGTCTAGACTAGACTGACAAAGACGGAGAGATTGGGATTCGATCCCGGTCGGGTGTACTGAGGATGTTTTTTCTGAAATGGTTTTCAACCCTCTATGTAAATTCAGGCACATTTAATCTAAATTCAATCTTAATAATCTTTAGCACATTAGTTTTATTAGTACATAGATCTATAGCCATAACGGGTAATAAGACGTGGGGGTAAAAAAATTAAAACCATTATAAAATACTGCCATTTTATTTAAATCCGTAGGAGAAATTTATATTAAATTCCACTAACTAGAAGCTAACAAAAATTATGTTGAATACGTAATCTCCAAACTAACATCTACACAATTAGAAGGCTACATGGTCCCTAACACCTGGGGCGTCATACAAAGTAGTGCGTGTGGGTCTGATCTCTCCCTATGACAACAATCCCAAGGATCGATATTGTAGTAAGGAGTGTGTGACGTCACGAGATAACGGTGTAAGGCACGCACACAGGATAGCTACATTTGTGAAACACTCTGGATAATCACACTTTCGAAGAACTTGTTCAAAAGAAGAACAAAGATAGCAGCACCAACTACAAACTGTGACCACTACACATAAGAATATCAAGATTTGGTTCAACAAGAAAAACACAGAGTGCAGCACCAGCTACGTACTATGAGATCAATACGGACATAAGAATAATATTAAGCTTTCGTTCAACAAGATGAACACAGAGTGCAGCACCAGCTATGAACTATGAGATCAATACGGACATAAGAATAATATCAAGCTTTCGTTCAATAAGATGAACACAGAGTGCAGCACCAGCTATGAACTATGAGATCACTACGGACATCAGAATAATATCAAGATTTCGTTCAACAAGAGGAACACAGAGTGCAGTACCAGCTACAAATTGTGACCTATAGCATGCCTCTAGTCTCTTTGGACAGGCTGATGGATTAGGCGGTAGATCTAAGTCAGACGAATAATAAATGCAATATTATGGTTTTTTAATTTTATTTCTTTGAGGTATTTAACGTGCACTTTCTGAATTAACGAGAATTTTTATGAGCGAGATAGAAAGAGCCTACTAATTTTGCCAGAAAAGGTGTTTTCCCATACCTTCCAGGTTTCTTTTACATACCACAATCAACATGGGACCGACGGCTTTACTTCCTCTCCAAAGGAAGTTGAGCTTCGGTTTTTTATCGCTCAAGAAAAATACATTAACCTCGAACAGTGTAATATAATAGTGTAAGTGATAAACTGCCACGCACACTAACACATAGTCACGGATTAGCTCTAGTGTCAGAAATAAGTCACGACGTTAACGCGTAAAGACACTTTGCAGACACGCATCACTCCACACAATCAAGCATCAACTATAGTATCTGAGATATTTACCGGCGTCGATACGTAGTGACATCTTGAACTTAAGGAACCCGCCACACAGTCACGTATCACCTTTAGTGTGTTTATGAGAAAGAGGAGAGATCTGGAAAAGAGTTAATTTTACAAAATGTAGATTTTAAAATACTAAGGTGTAGATTGAGATTAGTTTTTTTTATCCCTATATCACACTCCCTTAAGTACTCAAATGACCAAGCACTTCCATATATTCTAGTTCTAGAGAATTGAGGGTTGCTAAGTTAGCATCCCTTAAAGTGAAAGTAACACGATTGCTTCCAAATCAGTGAATTAAAGTTTTAGCTACGGTATGTTATTTTACAGCTATTTTTGGGATAGCCTACACACAATTATTTTTCTAATCAACTCTCTAAACCAAACTTATCTAATTGAAGAGCATTCAATTAATATGATTAAAATCACTTTAAATTAATATAAAATTATATATTTTTCTTAATCTAAGGTAAATATGACTATGTTTAAATTATAGACAGGTTCGAAAATTAATTAATTGGCAGCCATATACTCTAGACAAATGTGGGGGGTTGCACTGATAACTATTAATTAAAATAAGAAGGGGGAAAAGTGATTGAAATAATTAACATTATTTCTCAGTCAGTTTGTGTAATATCTTAAACTGTATTGTTCATTATTTTAAATAACGATTTTTGAGATGTATTTTTAATAATTAATAATTATGTATAATAGAATCTAACGACCACATAAATTGTCTCCATAGTATTGCTCTCTTAAACCTCTTATCTTATTAGAAGCAATGTTACATATTCCAGAAGGGTATTACAAATATATATGGTAGGTGCAAGTGAGTGAATCATTCACACGGCTACTGCGCATGACGTCAGAACCAAGCTCTCTTGACAGCCGGCTGCACAACTTCGTGTGTTACTTGTACCAAGAACTAATTATTTTCCCTATGCATTTTATATATTATCTCTTATGCTAGCAAGCAAATTATATTTTATTAGTTTAACAATTATTCCATGAGAAAAATACGCCCAAAGTAGAACTAGGAGAGGATTTTTTTCGTACCACGTCTTACTATGCGTTCAGGTTATACGCCTATGTACTAGTCACACTAATGAGTTAAGGATGAGAAAGGTCTAATTCATAGGAAGTACATCCACATTTGCATTAAATGTGTGGGGAAACCATCTAGATAAAACCACTTCACTGCCCTCGACTGGGATTGAACTCCGACCTCCCCATCCTCAGCAGTCTAGCCTGACACTAGAGTGATTCCTTAGACCTTGCAGCAACCGAGGCGGTTATGGGGAGGGCTAAAGGCATCTTTTTTAGTTGATTTTCTGTTAATGATGAACACCTTTTTTGTCTGCTGGATTGCTGGCTGCTGTTAATTTCCCAGTCGACATACCTCGTTTTACTAAAACGACTTAATAGATTAATAACAATTATTGTTCCCAAATTTTTATTTCCAGAAATGTTGTTTTATTTTTTGTTTACCAAATAGATGTTGTTGTGAAATTAAGATAAATACAGCTAATACTTAAAATAATTTGTTCAATCTATTCGTAAATATCTCTACTTAAGTACAATGATTTACTTATTTATTGTTTAGTATAATATCTCAATAAACACACACACGCACACACACACACACACACTAGCGTTTTTGTTCTTCAGTTGTTCAATTTAATATCTGTTTTATTTGTTAGTAAAACTAATTTAAAAACCAACCAACTATTTGAACACGTTGCGTTCATGTTTTGTTCAAGTCTGGACACTCGGCCATAGCGAACAGAACATCGAACCTGTTCGTGGAAATGTTCGTTGTTCTGTTCTAGACTGGAAGCGGCATAAGACGCTATGCACGAGCGACGTTAGATGGGTGTACAAAGGAGGTGGGGGAGCTCGTTTCCCCAATAATTTGCTCAAATGGATTACTCTTTGTACCATTTAATAAATATGAATTGCTTTGTGTTTATTTATGACCTAGAAAATTCTCATTGGAGCAATGTATAAATCATTAATTCGGCTACCATACAGTATTAATCATTATTCGTTTGGTACAATATATATATATATATATACTTTTAGTTTTTAAAAGTTAAAATAAGTTCATATTTCCCCTCCCTTCCCCCGCTTCCCCTCAATAAGAGCTAGCGATGCCTATGGTACTATGTCTCAATGCATTGCCTAGCAAGCTCCGGTTGATTTGTCAGTTCAAATCCCAATCAGGTCAAAGTCACTTAATATGAAATTGGGTGTAGTACGGTGTGTGGTTAAGGGGTTCTGAAGTCTGGCTAAGTGCGGTCCCAGGCATGACAATCCTTATCGTGTTAAGAGCCTTAAAACTACTGATATACAGTAATTATATAAGAGTGGTGGATACTAGTTAAAGTTATATTCTTATAACTTTACTTTGTTATGATTTAAGCAGTAAGGCAATATTAACTATAATCTCATTTGTTTACCATCTTGTTTATAATATAGCAAAGATATATTTTTTTAAATTGGGATTTATAGGGGTACTTTTATTGTGAATAATGGTATAACTTTTAAATATAAAGCTGTATGACTGGCCTTAAAGTGTAGCCAGTGTATAAAACCTATATTATGCACCATATATTTTAGTTATACTTGATATAATTTTAAGTGTTTTACTATTTTTTTTTACCAAGACTCAATTAACCAAAGCTCTTATAACGTTTCAAAACCTATTCAGCCGCATTTATATATCTTATCCTGAAAATTGAAAAATGATATATATACACAAAACAATCAAACCCAGAATCTTTGGCTTATTACGTCAATGCTCTAACAACTAAGCTATCCAGGAATCGTACCGTGTCTAGAGTCATACTTCATTCATATTTTAAAGCAGAGTCTATGATGGACGTGTAGAAATCGTCGGCTACAAATGTGTTATTTATTAAAATCACAAGCTATCAGATAATGCAGCCACCCTTCACTCGGTAGTTGGCTTATTGCTGCAACTCGTACATTTATTATAATTGTAAGGGATCACATATAATTAAGAATCAAATATCCAAATTTACTATAGCACGTCCATAATAGATTCTGCCTTAAGATATGAGTGAAGAATGACTCTGAAATGGGGACGATTCCTGGATAGCTCAGTGGTTAGAACATTGACGTATTATGACACAAATCCCGGGTTAGATTACAGTCTCATGTGTCAATTTTTATAATATAACATTATTTATGTTTTAGGGATTGAGAGGCAAAACCCTCCCTTCTTTCGAATTGACATTGGGTTGGTTGTAAATTCAAATTTATCTTTGTAAAAACAACATTCATTCTACGAATTTAGTCATTTCCTGAAATAAAGTTTTTTTTCCCAATCTATACGTTTTTTTGTCATCTTTTGGCTTACAGAAACTGAGGAATTAAATATGTAAAACCAATCATTGACTAATTTAAAAATGCTTGCAGTTGAAAGCACATCTATAGAAAGTTGCTTCTTCTAAAGGCATAGACCAGTGCGTTTGGTAGTCCGTAGACTCGATTCTGACGTCATCCCTTCCCTAGGCTGACCTTGGGAATGTGCAGGTATCGACAGTGTATTTTTATAGTATCATGCTCTTAGTCTTCCGGCATTCCTAGTTAGGACAACGAGATGTGTTATGAGGATGGCTTACCATAACTTGGTTGACTTATCAAACAGTATTTAAGGGGACCACTTAGGTAGGCGAGAAACTGATGTGCACACGATCAGCTCTGACGTATTATTTAATCAGTGGTACGTTATTTAAAAATATAGTTCACGCCAGGAAGAAGTCAAACGGGGTTTCCTTATATTTTGAGCTTTATTTTTAGAAAGAAGAAATATGAATATGTGAAATTAGCACAGTTTCAATGTCTTTTTCACTATGTTTGCTGAGCTAGGAAACTAGGCATAACGAAAAAGGACCCTAGATTTAACCTTCCTCTAACTAATGCAGTATTTTTTTTTAGGCTCACAAGAGACAATTTTAAGATATTTGAGAATTATGTTTGTAGTTAGAGTCAAAGCTGTTATTTTTCTACTGGATAGTGTCGCCACCAAGCCATTCACGCATTTCCGCCTCTTTGGTGTGCATGCGCTTTTTTAAATTACATTTTCCCTTTACTCTGAGTTGACACACCTGGAACAAATATTGGGAAAGGGAAAGTTACAAGAATGGCAAAATCACCTTGCTCTGCGGCCAGGTATTAATCGCGTAATGGTTTATATTTTAATATGAATTAAGCACTTTATCAGTACTCAAATTAAGAACTAATTACACTAATGAGTTAGGGATGAATAATGTTGAATCTAAAGGAAGTGCAACAACATTTTTGTAGAGGGAGAGTGAAAAACCATATAGGAAAATCCCCCTCAGTAAATAATTATTATATTCATTGGTTTTTTATATAAACATTCACATATTAGTAGTTTACTGATGACTGATATTTGTAAGAATTTTTTAAATAGCTCTAATTATTTTGTTTGAAATTTGTGTCGTGGGACTATTTTACATGTTAATTAATAATGTATCCTTATTTTTCTAAGATGAATTAATTTAATGATAGCTTGCTTACGACAAATCATAGAAATGAATTTTTTTGAAATTGACTTTATAAGATTGAGTTTAAAATAAACGTAGTTTTATATGATAAATAACAATACGTTTTTATTTTTACAAATTATCAATAACTTTAGGGTAGCTTATAAATAATTATTTAGTAATTTTGAAATATGTTAAAAGTATTTTTTAAATTTTGTTTAAAATTTATATCTAAAGAGTGTTTATTGTAATTGACAATGATATGTTTGATTTTATAAGGAAAATATTCTTAAGGGTAGGTTAATAAAAACTTATTTAAAAAAAAATTCTAAGCTATAATATACACAATATGAAAAAGTTTATGCGATTGTGTCTTACCATTTATTTTTAAACCCATTTGGCCCGCAATATAAAAAAGGTTGCCGACCACTGGCATAAACGTATATGTGTAGGCTAAGCTACAGTCGATTCGCATCAGGAAGAACAATACCCGACAGTTAAAAAGTTAATAAAACAACTTTCATATATTCATACGTGGACTCAACTCAAGGGATCCTCAGCTATCACTTTAATCGATTGTATCAATACCGATAAAATAATAATAATAATAAAATAGTTTCAATTTTTTCAATGTTGCCCGCAAAATATATGTTTATATTTTCTAAATTGCTTTCCCTACCAAGAATCAAGTGTATGTAGGCTCTCATACAAAAGGTATATACATTATGTATTTATATACT
Source organism: Timema douglasi (assembly GCA_901482245.1). Classification (NCBI taxonomy): domain Eukaryota; kingdom Metazoa; phylum Arthropoda; class Insecta; order Phasmatodea; family Timematidae; genus Timema; species Timema douglasi. Next base: position 42,646 of record CABEEJ010002527.1, read on the forward strand.
AATAGTAAACCTAAGAGTACAGTATATACAATCTTCCACATTTCATGACTATGATTAATTGATTGTTTTCTTTCGTAGCAGTGTAATTTATAATAGAAACTTAGATATACATACGAGTACATTCAATTTAGTCTGTTTGTTTCCAGTAAATTCATAAATTATAGTACTCATCGGATCATGATTGGACTTCTTCTGTTGTATTTCTGATAAAAATAAAGGATAATCTTTATTTTTATACCACCGCGCTATCTCATCAGCATATCATATCCAGGATACAGGTTTTACTGTTTTGTCAGTTAGCATTAATTTCATTGAACCCTTATAATGTTTCGATGTCTAGTCAGATAGACCTAGTATTGATTCAGCTGTAGCTTATTGATATTGTAGTGTTATTACCTAGCACTATTTTAAATATGTTACATTGGAAGGTCATTTAACTTACTTATTTTATGTAAATACTTATATTTGGCCAAACGGATTCCATCATCTTTGGAAGTAATCAGAACCGCCCAGAGAGCTTAGGGGGCCTGGGGCAACGTAATTTTTGGGGGCCCCCTTTCACAAAAATATTAAACATAGACTTGCTTATCTTCCTCCTATCAATGTCTAAGGCGTTGCACTTACAGTGGACTAGCGTGCCAATGCCGAGTTCAGGGTTTGAATCTCACTCAGGTGTACTAAGGATGGTGTTTCATGAATGGTTTTCTACTCTTTCTCCATGTAAATGTGGGTGCACGTCTTCTTAAATTAACCTTCCTATTCCTAACATATTAACATAGTTAGTAGTTAGTACATAGCTTATACATATAGCTCGAACGGGTACCAGCGAAATACAGCGACAAATTTTTTAAATGTAATCAATTTATTTTTATCAAGATAATCTTAAGTTGTGTACATTATATAAAAGTTTGCTTCAAAAACTGTTGAGAACCTTAGTAATTTCATTGAACTACTTAAGTCAGTTCACTCTCATATCATTTAAGAACAATTTGTTGTGCTCCAATTGCAGCGAATTCATCAATAATATCATCAAAACTTATTTACTTAACAAGATCATGTTCAATGCTCAAACTTAGCAAATGGTTTAGTTTATTCTCATTGGTGGCTAAACGAAATCTTTTTAATTAAAGACAACATATTGAAAGCACGCTCCCCCGATGCTTCTGGCACAGGTAATACTGTTATAAATCTTAAACAAATGCAAATTTGTAGAAAAACTGTTTCTAAACCCTTTTGAAACAAACAATTGAGCAGTTCAAGGGAAGAGCTCACATTTCCACTAATACGCAAGTTTAATTCTGTCCGTATTTTGTAAAAGAGCCTAATTTATCCTATGAGCTATTATTTTTGAATGTTCTGGATATGATGCCTTCAAGGCTTCGGCAAGAGTGGCTATGGCTGAGGTGTCCCCAAAACAGGCGAGAATAATACCGACAATCCTAACATTCTATCAGCCAGGTTACGTAATTCCGACAAGGTAAGATCTAATGTAGAAATGAACACCTGTACTTTGAATCTAGTTTCTGGGGATTCAAACCTGTAGTCAACATTTCCTCTCTCATCATGGAATTTTCGTTTCTTATGAATTCTTGAAACATTCAACTCTGGTTTGATTCCGAAGTTTTAAGTGACTTATTTTGATTCTGTAAACAAACTTGGCCATGATTCTGTCAAAAATTGAATTTCTTCCACTAGGCTCTTCATATTTTGTGTTCTCTCTTCCATTGTTAGATTATAACTTTTAAGGATTCTGTGCCTATCATTAATGAACTTCAAGATTGTGTACCATATTGTAGTGAGAAGGATGAATTCAAACAATTGAATCCATTCAATTAGACCCGATAAATCTGCTTGGCACTCCGGCGGCATGTTAAGCTCCTCCTCAATCCTAATCAAAGAGTCTAGAACACCTTTGACTTTTCGTCAGAGAACCAACAGCGTCTACTCTTGAACTCCAAATAGTTTTCGATATATAGTGAAGAGAGATATTAGCAGTATTTTGTAGAATTTTCTATCGCGCAGGACTGACAGAAAATACATTGTAGAGTTTCTGGACATTGCCAAGATAGGTTTTCACCTCTAAACTGGTTCCCGTAGCATGTGTATCACAAAGATTTAACATGTGCACATTAAATGGTGAAAAATATACTTGAGGACTCTTTCCAAAAATTCTTGCTTTTACACCTTGAAATTTACCTGACACGTTAGAGGCGTTATCGTAGCCTTGTCCTCTGCATTATACAAGTTAAACTCTTCTAAGACTTTATCGATATTTTCTGCAATATTTGCTCCTTTCTTTTTGTCAAAGTTCCTCAGCTTGATGAATCTTTAATAAACTACCCATTTTCTGTTTGGTTGTATTATATATCTGAGAACTAAAGGTAACTACTTGATATGTGATACATCAGGTGTGCCATTTACGATAGTGGTATGCTATTTCTTATAAATACAATTGGAGTATTGGAAAACAATATAATTTTAATAATCGATATTATAACAACCTTTTATTTTACTTAAACTACCTTAAAAAAACAAGGATTAAGAAAATAGTAAGAAACCATGCTATTAACTTTTCTAAAATAAAAGCTATCTGGGTGATTAGGGCCCCTCGCTGAGTGGGGGCTCAGGGAAAACTGCCCCATTTGCCCCCCTCTTGGTGGCCCTGGATGCAATAGAACGTTTTTTTAGTCGGGGCAAGAAACTCTCGTTTTTTCAAGCGGTGATCTTTGGAACCATGGTTGTTGGAAATGTGATAGCTTAAAGAAATGTTGCAATCATCATTTTATTACAAATCTTACCATTTTATAAGCTCATTGCAACAGTTATAATAAATAGTCTATTACAAATTCTAACATTTTAAAAGCACAATGCAAAGTTTACAAATGATTCACAAAGAAACTACAGATCATATTATCCCAAAAATTGATAAGGTAGAGATGAACCCCTACACATATTTTTAATATGTGGCTCTGCAGAAGATACAAGCCTTTGCAATACATATAATTATGTACGTACTGCAACATACCCCCCCCTTAAGTTAACGAAGAAATATCAAGTTAACTTAACAACTTTAAATTTAACTTCAATCACATACAATAGTAGACATTAACAACATAATGAAAGCATGAATATAATCAATGAACAAAATGAAAAATTTACATAACAAATTCTAACTATAATATTTACATATCTAGTCTCCTGGGTGCTTTGGCAATGCGTTCCTTCCGGAACCGTCTTGGTGCACTGTCATTCTCACTATCATGTTTACATATCACAGGCTCCATCTTATCTTTGTGCGTCTGTGGTTTGTCTTCCGTGGATACCTGCATTGAGGATATAATTTTGTAGCCTTCTTTGTGGTAAACCACTTCCAAAGGCCCGACTCACTGGATGGACCGGGGAAACATGTCCAATGGTGTCTGGAGTCAAGCCAACAGGACTTTACCATCATGTCCTTTCATCACCTCCATAGCCCTGGCTATTAGACGCTCAAACCGTTTCATGTTGTCACTGCCGATTAATACAATATCTCCAACATTCAATGTCCTGAAATTTCACGTTGAGCTTCCTTGTACCAGGTCCCAGGTGTGTGGAGAAGTATCTGTAATATCAATTCGGTACTTTTGTTGGTATGAACTTAATTGAAAATCTGACACATTTATTCTTTTCTAAGGCAAATTCATCGTCATTGAGGTTATTATCAAACCTAGGCCAGGCTTCTGGCTGTTACTTCAACCACACTAGTCCCCCCAGCATTTGTATTCCAACAACTGTTTGGCTCCTCATCCCCGGGATGTGAGGTCATTTGGATTATAATCCCCTGAAATATGACTTAAACTTTTTGAAGATGGCAATGCATTTATTTCCGTCACTCTGGTATCAACAAATGTTGACCAAGGTCAATTACATAAATTCCAAGTAAGTACTGTAATTGGATCATTCCAAAGGAAATACTCCACGTCTTCTATATTAATAGCTTCCAATGCTGGTTTATGCAGTCTGGCTCCAATAATGACTGCTAACAACTCCAACCGAGGTATCGTAATTTGATTGACAGGAGTGATTTGGGTCTTTGTTTGAAGTAGTTTTACATATACTCCAGTCGTGGATTGGCATCTTATGAACTCTGCTGCAGAATATGGTGATTTACTCCCATCATAATAGGTGTGTAAACTCAATATGGAAACTCTGGATCCAGAAACCTATATATANTATATATATATATTGACAAATATGGAATATCTCTCAGCCATTTCAGAAATTATGTCATCACCAACTTAAGCATTTCAACCTTTATTTGTCTCCTAAGTTGACTGAATTAAAAGCTTAGAACACAAAGATGCAGAGCATGTAAATCCAATAGGGTCAAATATACTATTGAAAACTGACAACTGGTTTCTTTCATCACCTTTTCTGAAAGATTGTATTTTAAAACCTCAGACCTAATTTGGATCAAGTCATTTACTAGATCCCACAATAACTGTTGGTGCTTGCATGAAGGTACGTAGATCCACTTTGATGTCAAGACTAGTGACAGAATTGTCCACATATAAACTATCTTTAAGTTACTCAACGCTAGTTTTTAACCCACCATTCTTATCTTGTTCACAAAGCGGTAACTTATCAGACAGGGGGTGATCAATAACTGTACCTAATAAATAAGGACTATAATTAAATCTGAAAACCATCCTAGTGTGACGATAAACTCGTAATTTTCCTTTACTGTCAAACCACAAATGTAGGAAACCTCAATCACCTTCATAAAGACTTATCTGCAAAAAGGTCTTCCATGCATCTGTTGTAACACCTATTTTTTTTAAATTCGGAATCCTATCAAAATTAGTGGTTTGCATTCTATAAAATATGTTACGCTGTGCTACTTTACTAGCCACTAATCAGCTAGCCTAGTGTGACATGAAAATAGTGGCTATCGAGTGAAAAATGAGTAGCTAGAGAAGTTGGACATGTCCAACTTTTGGTGCTACTTAGTAGCCAGTAGCCAACCTTAAGGGTCACGTGAATCACATGCCACTAGAGAGTAACGCTCTAGTCACTCAGTGTGACAGTGTAGTCTCAGTGCAGTAGTAGATGTTATTTATTACCACATGGTTGTATTGGTGTGTGCTGTATTTATTTTGTATTGCAATCCAATTTACACAACTACATGATTTGCTTTACTCGCCGCTACTAATCACCACTACCTTAGTACAATGAGACATATAAGTAGCTGTAACATGTAGTAGCGGCTACTTAGTAGTGGCTAGTGAAGTAATAAAGTGTGACACAGCCTTATCAGACTTATTCCCTTGTCTAAGCAGCAGTTCAATAAGAGACTTCGTTTTGTCTTCGCAGATGCATCGAAAAACAGTCTTAACTTTGTGGGATGGTCTTCTTTCACAACATGACGGTGTGGTAGATGATATCCATGTTAGGCCAGCTCAACCTGTGAAATTTCTTCAATTATTCCTTCCTGTAGCAATTCATTGAACATATCCCGGTAGCCTTCATAACAGCCATGATTTTTAAACTTCTTACAAGTGTAATGAAGTATTTTCAAAGCCAATTCATAATTATTGAGTAAGAATGGATTGCCTTCCTTCCATGACATATGAACTTTGTATCTACCATCTTATTAAATATACACCATTTATTGGAAATTTTACAAAATAGCTAGGCACTTCTCTTCTTTGCTTTTCTACTCTACATGATCGTTGATGCAAATGAGTTCCAAATCTAATAGCTCTGATATGGTTGTGTCCCTTACAAATATCGACATTACAGTACATTGCTTGTATTCTATTTTCCTACCCATTAAGGTCCAACCTATCTGAGTTTCCATGGCAAATAAGCTACTTTCAGTTTTCCTACACTTCCCTGTGAACATTTTACCAGCTACTTCTGCTCAAATCAACACTTCAATAGGACCTGGTCTTCCTTTTATATCAGTCAGATATAAGCCAAAGGCTTTCAACCTTTGCAACCAAAATAACTTTCCTTTGTGAGCTATACCACCACATATATTATCCTTGTCCAAAGCTTCCAAACCTCACAAAATATAATTTCCCTACACATTTCCCAAGCGAAATCTATAAGAATTGTGTAGGCAGGGTTTTGTCTTATCACCGTAGAATAAAACATGACTGATAATCTCCTCCTTTAAAGGAGCGTATCCCATTTCAATAGTAACGTTCTTTAACCTGTATGGCGGTTTTTATAGAGTATTAATAAGAACTCGAACATGACTTTTCCCGTCCTTCCTATTAACTTCCCAACTCGCTCTTACCTGACTGAATTTCTTCCACCTGGACCACGTTTTCCCTAATTCTTTCTCCGGTCAATCTTGTGGGACGATAGCTCTGGACACATAATAGTAAAATGTATGTATTGGCAGATCGTGCATATTACAGGAGCCTTACAATTCTTAACACAGTGCCCTGTTTTCATGCAGCAGAAACAACATCTTTTTTCAGCGATTTTTTTTCATTTTGCATTAATGACATATTGTGAGCTTTAAATATTAATAACTTACATGACTTCCATTACAAACCGAACATTTGTAAATCGCTTTACCGTTATGTTTCCTTGCGACGAATAAACCAGCAGCTGTAAGGATTTAGTCTTCAGGTTTCTGGTACCTAATCTTATATTCCTTGGGTGACTTTCTCTTAAGATAAAAACCAGCCATTGTCATTGAAATTATATCTTTTCCCTCCACCTTAGTGTGAACAAACTTCATAAGCTCATTAATGGGGTCCTTTGGTGACCCCCAGTCACGGTATGTCGTTGCCAGGCTCTAAATAATTCCTCTGGAACACAAGATCTAATTAATGGAAACAACATGGCCTCAGACTGTGGCTAAACCTACAGACTCAAATGTTATTAATTGAGAGTCTAGTTTTCCGTACAGAGTGGACAAAGAACATTGAGCTCTTGTTATTGTATTTTGTCGAACCAATGATAATAGTTACCTGACATACACTTCTACAAACAGTTCTTTCTTACTGAAATATGCCTTTAAATTTCTATAGCTTTGTGGTAATTTTCTGTTGTAAGAAAAGAGCTATTAACAAGTTCCTTAGTGCAAGAATTACGGTAGGTATTGTTGCTTGTATTAAATACTAGAATTTATCTGCCGGATCAATAATTATTCCATATTCATCAATTTTCTTAAGTCAAACCCAAACAATAACCAATACAATATATCTCCTCCAAACTTTCTAAACTCAATCTATGGAAGCTCGAATTTCCTAGTTTATACCATATTACTATTTCCAGAGCGTAAATATTCGTCACTTTCAATAGCCAATCCTTTGATTCTCTTTTCCACTGTAACTCCTAATATAAAAAAAAATCATTTGAATGTTCTCTGTTGATTTATTTTCCACATCAAGTTCTTCCTCTGTTTGATCGACCTCTGGCATATATTCAAATACCTGGTGTTACAGACTTCGAAGCTCTTCAAACTTGACTTTCAAGGTTTTAAGCCTCACCTCTTCCTTCAAAACAACACAAGGATCAATGTCACCAAATTCCGCTGCTATCTGGTTGCACAGCCGCGTGAATGAGCTTTTTGCAAGACACCTAACATTCCGCACCCTTTCTATGTTTAAAATTTGTCCTGTCACAGTCGACAAATGTTGGAAACTAGTTAATTTAATGAAATGCTATAATCATGGGTTTATTACAAACTTTACCATTTTATAAGCTTAATGAAACAGTTACAATAATTAGTTTACTACAAACTTTAACATTTTAAAATCACAATGCAAAAGTTACAAATGACTCACAAAGAAAACACATATCATATAATTTCAAATATGATCCGGATTAAATTGACCACTATATATATATTATATATCTGTTTAATCTGTCATTGTACAGAAGGTACCAACCTTTGTGAAACACATAATTATGTATTGTCTGCAACAATGGTATATCATTTATTCAAAATAAATATAGATTATTTTACCAACGCCAATTATATCATGAATACTGGTCGGCGAACTAATTGGTAGAGGTCATGTGAGGTGTTTTTTTTTTCAGGAACAGCTGTTTAATATCGGTTAATTTTGATGTGAAGTGACTGGGCCTATAATTTTTATTCTTTAAACATAATATGTTTATTTTAATAATTTGTTTACTCCAAATAGTTTTAAATTATTTGTCATGGTCATTATTGTTTTATGAATGATTTGCCTAGCAACCTGTTATTTGGTTAGAGAATACAAGGAGATCTTTGGCTGATTAAATTAATATTGAATATGTTACGATATAAAGTAATTTCAAACACATATTTAATAAAATAAGGGATACATTTTTCTCTTAAAATGGCTGGGATGGAATCCCAAGATGGTACCCTAGACCATTTAAGTTTTAAATACCATAAAATAGGGCACCAGTTTATTTTTAGCTCTTTAAAGTGATTTCAAAAGGAGGCCTAGTCCTCAAGTGATAAAAAAATTAATATTTAAAGTGTGTATTTCAAGATATTATTTTGATTACCACAAAGTAAGTACTACCTGGATGTTATCTTTTGTTCTCCATTGAAAAATAACTTTGGCAAGATCAGCCCTGTTTATCTGTAATCATCTGGAGAATCTTGAATCATTTCAAACTTTTGACTAAACCAATAAAAAGTATATTGTACGAGTTGTCGAAAGAAACCTAGTTAAATTCTGAATATTTTATTTTATGAAAGTTTACCAAGTTATTTCAGAGAAAAATGGCTACAAACAACTTTGATTGTTGTGAACATGATTTTTAAAATATATTTTAACAAATTAAAAATGTAATCAAATAATATGGCCTTCAACAATAATATAACTGTGTGCAATTTTCAGTATAGTTCTCTATTTTATTAATTCTGATAAACTTGTACCTTCTATAATCTATAATGTTCCTATTAAGTCCAGTACACATGTCTCGTTTAGTCAAGTAGTATTGATTCAGTTGTACCTTCTATAATGTCCATATTAAGTCAAATACACAGGTCTTGTTTTGTTAGATTATACTGATTAAATAGTTAAAGGGAATGTATTATTTATCCTGTGTAGATGGAGGAGTTTTCATAATATTGTTGCAGATAATGAATACTAGGCAGCGTTTCACGGAAACCACTACTGCAGGGAGAAAGAATGAGTGCTGTCTGCAGATTATACAAAGAAAGGATCTTTTATCTTTTGGAAGCATATTATTTATCCACTCCACCACGAAGTTAAAGAGTCTCTCAAGCGATGAAACATCCTCTATCTACTGGCTAGGTGACACCACGGTTAGTGTGCCTGACATTCACCAGGCTCAATCTCCTTCTTTCACTCTAGCTGGTACAGTTTGTGCATAGCAGCACCAGGTTATTGCTTTGGGAATAACAAGAGCCATATTCTCAACATTAAACTAACAAATACTATTACATACTAATCAGATTTAACACAAATACCTCTAGTTTTTATTTGTATTACATATTTACCGTATTTATCCAATCCTTAAACGCTAAAGCTAACTTTATATTCCCGTATATAGCCAACAAATTTTAACCACGTTTAGTAAAAAATGTAATAGCTCATTCAAGATTTGAATCAATGTTCGGGGTTTTGTTAGTTCGAGTCCAGAATATTCAATTTTTTTTTTAACCTGTTGCATCATCATTTACACTCCGCTTATTCTGACTTACCTTGAAGGATTACAGTTTGACCCTATTTTATAAGCTATACTATAAAGGAATAATTAAAGGTAAGATTGTTGTCCTACAGGGTAACCGAAGGGTACAACACATTTTTGTGCTTGTGTATTGCTCAAATATTTACTTTAATACCGCTGTTATACGTTACTATTAATTATACAAGTTTGAATTAAATGGTATGTTAATACAAATGTTAGGAGATTGGAAAACTCTCCAAGAACATTAAAAAAAAAATCAATTTTAGTTTAATTGCTGATTTAAAAACATGCGTTTGTATGTCTTGTAATAAATAATAAATACAATTTTTATAAACCAGTCAAACGTAGTACAAATGTCTCCCGCCTTAGAAGGCTTTGAATGCGCACGCGTAACGCCTGGTAGCATACAACGCCGCGTTACATGAGCGGAACAAAGACAGCAGCCCGCCCACCCGACAAACAGGACAGTATGACTAGGGGAGGAGAGGTTCTCTCTCTAACAGTGACTGGGAGGCTGTTAGGGGATGAATCCATCCCTGTTGAGCTAGTAGCAGAGCTGTTCCAGCGCTCTTAGTGGGCAGTTGACACCGCAAAATGCTTTCTCCTGGTTACAGGTGAGGTTATGTATCCGGAGAACAGTCAACTGTAGTAGGTTGGGACGAGGACAAGTATCAGTTTGAATGAGAGTTAAGTGCGACAGCCGTACTAGTGACTGCCATGAAGTTTTAAACGCTTGTAGCTAGCGCTGTGACGGGAAGAACTCGTAGCTGTCGTGCTCGCCATGATGTGTTGAGGAACCTCGAAGTCCTGGGCTCGCTTCCTGACTCGGGTATGAGACGCGGGGAGGAGGATGTACCGGCAGAGAGATGTTTCTGGTGCCTGTGTCTGCCCCTGGGGGGACGCTACCAGGCCCCACCCCCACCATCCCCAAGTGCCGTCATGCATGTATTCTACCACGAGGACAGGGGCAAGTGCTGCAAGAAACTGCTACGGTTTAACGACTACCCCAACAAGGTAACAAGGAGATTACTTATCACTCCTGACTGACCAAGTAGTACTAGCACAGCAAGGTAAAAACTTGATTAGGATAGTATTTAACACTTCTGACTGATCAAATAGTACTACCTCAAAAAGGTAAATACTTGATTAGGATAGTAGGCAGTACACCTGATTGACCATGTTGTACTGCCCCAACAAGATAACACTTTATAGGATAGTAGGAAGCACTCCTGATTTACCATGTGATACTACTCCAAAAAGGTAAAAACTTGAATAAAAGAGTATTTAACACCTCTGACTGATCAAGTAGTACTACCTCAAAAAGGTAAATACTTGATTAGGACGGTAGGCAGAGCTCCTGACTGACTGAGAAGTACTACCCGAGCATAGTAAAACTTGATAAGGATAGCAACTAGCAATCCTGACTGACCAAGTAGTATTGGTTACAAGTTATTAACGCCTTTGTTAGAGAGTCATGCACACTTTTTTTTCTCTGCGTTGAGCCATACGTGACAGAAATGAGGGAAATATAGTTTTTAGTTAATGTACTCTATCTGCACTTGAGTAGGAGACTGGTAAATCATTGAGGGAAATCCACCTTCAGTCATCCAACTGGTATTTGAACCTTGACCTCCGTATCACGTGATAACTAGACAAAATTATTTTGACATTCATACCACGTGTTTACCGGTGATATTTCAGACATACTTGCAACTAGTCATCTCGGTAGCTCGTTGAAGTAGTTTACCAACTTAAAATTACTAGCCAATCTGATAATATAATTAATTGTATTATTTTATAGTTATTACCACTGCCACTATTAATATTGATAATGTACTGTTTATTATATGTGCCACAACTCATAAAACTTCAAGGAGGTTAAAACTTACCACACAAAAAGTGCGGAGCTTGGAGCTAGTTAATTTTTAACTAGATTTATGAAGTGGCGTTATTTAAATTTGCACTGAGAATTTTCCAATCAAGCATATTATTCATTCAACATATTCATTTTGAGTATACAGCTTACTAGGTAAATACATATTACGTGTTTTAAACCACATTACTACCAGCTTTTGTGGCCGCATAGTCAAAGGCGTTACTTTCACAATATACTAGACTGCTGATGATGGGGATATGCCAGTTGGGTGTATTGAGGATGGTTTTCTACTTTCTCTTTCTCTCCATGCAAATGCAGGTACACTTAATCTAAATTAAACCTTCCTTATTCATAACCAATTGGGCTACTTAGTACATAGGCGTGCAGCCCCAACATGTAGTAAGAAGCGGGGATAATAAAAATTACATGGCTAACCAACTTCAGTTTTATTTTGTTTTATTCTGAATAATTTTTTTATTAGTAATGCGTACCCGTTCTACATTTTGAACATCTAAAAACGATCCCCAGATCAAGAAATTAATTTCATTATGTATCAACTGAAGATGATACCAACAACTTTTGCATGGTTCTAGCTTCTCCGACAAATAAGTTGTACTTTATTTTCTTACATTTGTTCCTACTTTATCCAGACATAGCTCATGACATACACAAATAATATACTTTAGATAAACATTTAGAATATAATTATATCAAAGGAAAATAAAGAATACAATTAAATTAAAGGAAGATAACATATATGATGGATTTTAAAACACAGCTCTTTATTAATATAACACTATTTTTGATTTTTATATAATTTCGATGATTTACATGTTTATAAATGGAGATTCATTTTAGTAAAAACTGTATAATGTCCTGGAATTTACTTTTTTATTTTAATCATATAGCATATAAGACAGATGTAGACACAGCAACCAAGCTTGGTTGCCTTGTGTGTAGACTATTTGCCGCTCTGGTGGCACAGAACGTTGTCCAGGGTACACCATAGGAGGTTGTCTACACGTCGTACCCACAATGAGACGATGTGATGAAAATAAGGCCGTGGACGCGGTGCGAGTCTTAACCTAATTTGAGCCTAGCTAACCAAACCCTTGTGACCATTGGGATCATTCCCCTTAAAGGAAAAAACAAACAAACAGAATAACAATCAGGAATCGAACCCAGTACCCTTAGACTCATAGCCAGGGACACTGACCATTACAACACGGGGCTGATTTGTATTTTATTATCTTAAACAAAATTTGAATATAAAATGGCTGTCTTAAAAGCACAGAAGCTGTCGAAGAAAAATTTCTAAATCCCATTAAATCTGAAATTGTATAATATTCCCTTATTTGTAAAGTGAGCCAATATTTGAGTTCTACAAATTTAACTAATTTGTACCAAATTTTATACTTCTCTAATCAAGGTGGTATGGAGGGGGTCGCGAGAAATAAAACCCAGTGTTTTTGCAGTATTTATGTCAAAAAAAAAATATATATATATATTTTGCCAAAATAAATAAAATATTGTTCCAATACAAATATATTATTATTATTATTAGCACCGCGTCTTAATACCCGTTCGGGTTACGCACTCACGCTAATGTGTAATGGTAGGCTGATTGTGAGATGAAATGGAGGACCTACAGTTTAACGTGGTATCCGAACCACGGTGGAGGCCTGGCATTCCCCACATTCACAAAATGTCTTGTCAGAGGTGAAGGAAGGGTTTGGTAATCAGATAAATCTGTGCCGGGACCGAGGATTGAACCCCGGCCTCCAGCACAGTACAAATATAGAATTTAATTTTCTTCACATAGTGACATCAACATTTTTTAAAATATATGTCAAGGGTGTTCTGGAACTTAATGATAACTTTTTCTCTTAATATAAAAAGTTTGTTGGATAATGACACCATGCTCATGACAGATATTCAGGAACTGTTGCTATCATCATGTGAATAAAATTAAACTCTCTGTACCAGAGCAATATTTTATTTATTTTGTCCAAATAAGTTTTGCCATAAAAACTGCAAAAACGTTGGTCTTTTCTCACGTCCCCTTCCATCCCACCTTAAACTATCATAATATTTGTATTTAACTTCAACTAAATTCTTCTAACTCAACTTACTGTATTGATATAATAAGCTAAGCTCAACTAAACTTAAACTAAACAAACAAATAATTGTATTTTGAAGATGACATTTCGAGCTAATGTGATGTTACAAGTGAAGTTCGAACATCCCATCATATTTACAAGTTGTGATGTCGCTGTGACGTCCACTGATTGGCTGTTCGCGTGAATGTTCTTGTATTCTAATGATTTGAAAGATCTGTCCTGTCAGACTGACAATGCAGCACATACATCTGAATTGGGTCAGCGAATATTTATAAAGTGAGTCTTTATTCTAATATGTCGCTCAGAATTTGTGCATTTTAAGCATTGATAGGCTGAATTAATATGAGTACTTGAATGTTAGCTCACAAATAATTTTTTTAGCAGCACGTCTTACTACCCTTTCGGGTTATACGGTTATGTACTAATCACGCTAATGAGTTAAGGACGAGGCAGTTTGTATTTGTAGAAAATTTGCCAGCATTTGAATGGCGATAGGGTGGGAAACCCTATAAGAAAACCACGCTCAGTAATCCCAAGTTGTATAGAATCACGTTTTCCAGGAATCGGCATTTTAGTCTATTGATAGATTAGCGCCTTAGACCAAATGTCCACCAAAGCTGGTCACATAGATATTTTTATATAACCAAATATAATTACGATTTTGAATGTTGTTACAACAAATACGTAATTTTTTCTAGTAAAATTCAAGACATTTACTATAAAATTATATATACTTTATAATCTATTTACGTCATTTGGTAAAGCCAAATATTTCTACTATGTTGTTCATTATTAAAACTTTGTTTGAATCATATTAATAAGTATAAAAACCTAATATGGTAACACAGCACGTTATTATTGTCATCAAGAAGTTTGAGTCATTATTTATTTGGAAAGAATAAGCTGTTGATCAAGAAATATCTTAGTGAAATAACGGACTCATGAAACTTGAGTAAGGCGGAACCAAATTTAGTTTATCAGTCCATGCTAAGAGTATTAAGTGTTTGAAACCATCGTTCATCTTATAAAAACTTCCCCAAAGTACAAACTCCATGTAAATGCATCCACTTAACTCCCAACATGCTGAGAAAGCTTTGTATGGGCTGTTCTGAGCAATTACATTTTATCAAAGGATCCGTGGGTTTGGCATATTATCAGAATGGATATGAACATACAGCTAAGACACCTGAGTGGAGGGATTCCTAGCCTCACTGCCACGTTGCTAGTGATACTCAGATATATTAAGGTTGTGTTTTGTAAATTGAAGAATAGATACGTTTTATAGAATAAAAAAATAATGTAACGATTAGGATAGGTCGATAAAGCCCAGATATAACGATTTCTCGTTAGAAGACATGGAGCAATACTCCATGGCCTATCTAGTCTCCATACTGGCTACACCATACACCATGTATATTCTGCATAAGGTTACACCATACAAAATGTCTATTCTGCATACAAGCTACATCATATACAATATCTAGCCTGCATACAAGCTACACCATACACCATGTCTAGTCTGCATACAGGTTACACCATACAAAATGTCTTGTCTGAATACTGGCTACACAATACACCATGTCTAGTCTGAATACAAGCTACACCATACACCATGTCTATTCTGCATACAAGCTACACCATACACAATATCTAGCCAGCATACAAGCTACACCATACACCATGTCTAGTCTGCATACAGGTTACAACATACAAAATGTCTTGTCTGAATACTGGCTACACCATACACCATGTCTAGTCTGCATACAGGTTACACCATACAAAATGTCTTGTCTGAATACTGGCTACACCATACACAATGTCTAGTCTGCATACTGGCTACACAATGTCTAGTCTGCATACTGGCTACACCATACACAATGTCTGGTCTGCATACAGGTTACACCATACAAAATGTCTTGTCTGCATACAAGCTACACCATACACCATGTCTAGTCTGCATACAGGTTACAACATACACAATATCTAGCCTGCATACAAGCTACACCATACAAAATGTCTAGTCTGCATACTGGCTACACCATACACAATGTCTAGTCTGCATACTGGCTACACCATACACCATGTCTAGTCTGCATACAGGTTACAACATACACAATATCTAGCCTGCATACAAGCTACACCATACACAATGTCTAGTCTACATACTGGCTACACCGTACACAATGTCTAGTCTTCATACAAGCTACACCATACACAATATCTAGTCTGCATACAGGTTACACCATACACCATGTCTAGTCTGCATACAGGCTACACCATACACAATGTCTAGTCTGCATACAGGCTACACCATACACAATGTCTAGTCTGCATACTGGCTACACCATACACAATGTCTAGTCTGCATACAGGCTACACCATACACCATGTTTAGTCTGCATACAGGCTACACCATACACAATTTCTAGTCTGCATACTGGCTACACCATACACAATGTCTAGTCTGCATACAGGTTACACCATACACCATGTCTAGTCTGCATACAAGCTACACCATACACAATGTATTGTCTGAATACTGGCTACACCATACACCATATCTAGTCTGCATACAGGTTACACCATACACCATGTCTATTCTGCATTCAGGTTACACCATACAAAATGTCTTGTCTGAATACTGGCTACACCATACAAAATGTCTTGTCTGAATACTGGCTACACCATACACCATATCTAGTCTGCATACAGGTTACAACATACACCATGTCTATTCTGCATACAGGTTATACCATACAAAATGTCTTGTCTGAATACAGGCTACACCATAAACAATGTCTAGTCTGCATACTGGCTACACCATACAGAATGTCTAGTCCGCATACTGGCTTCACCATACACAATGTCTAGTCTGCATACAGGTTAAAACATACACAATGTCTAGCCTGCATACAAGCTACACCATACACAATGTCTAGTCTACATACTGGCTACACCGTACACAATGTCTAGTCTTCATACAAGCTATACCATACAGCATGTCTAGTCTGCATACAGGTTACACCATACAAAGTGTCTTGTCTGCATACAAGCTACACAATACACCATGTCTAGTCTGCATACAGGTTACAACATACACAATATCTAGCCTGCATACAAGCTACACCATACACAATGTCTAGTCTGCATACTGGCTACACTATACACAATGTCTAATGTGCATACAAACTACACCATACACCATGTCTAGTCTGCATACAGGTTACACAATACAAAATGTCTTGTCTGCATACAAGCTACACCATATACAATGTCTAGTCTGCATACCGGCTACACCATACAAAATGTCTAGTCTGCATACAGGTTACAACATACACAATATCTAGTCTGCATACAGGCTACACCATACACAATGTGTAGTCTGCATACAGGCTACACCATACACAATGTCTAGTCTGCATACAGGCTACACCATACGCAATGTCTAGTCTGCATACAAGCTACACCATACATAATGTCGTGTCGCAATACAGGCTACACCATACACAATGTCTAATCTTCATACAAGCTACATCATACACAATGTCTTGTCTGCATACAGGCTACACCATAAAAATTGTCTAGTCTGCATACAGGCTACACCATACACAATGTATAGTATTCATACAAACTACACCATGCACAATATCTAGTCTGCATACAGGCTACACCATACACAATGTCTAGTCTGCATACAGGCTACACCATACACAATGTCTAGTCTGCAATACAGGCTACACGATACACAATGTCTAGTCTGCATACAGGCTACACCATACACAATGTCTAGTCTGCATACAGGCTACATCATACACAATATCTAGTCTGCATACAGGCTACACCATACACAATGTCTACTCTTCATACAAGCTACACCATACACAATGTCTTGTCTGCATACAGGCTACACCATACACAATGTCTAATCTTCATACAAGCTACACCATACACAATGTCTTGTCTGCATACAGGCTACACCATACACAATGTCTAATCTTCATACAAGCTACATCAATACACAATGTCTTGTCTGCATACAGGCTACACCATACACAATGTCTAATCTTCATGTAAGCTACATCATACACAATATCTAGTCTGCATACCGGCTACACCATACACAATATCTAGTCTGCATACAGGCTACACCATACACAATGTCTAGTTTGCATACAGGCTACACCATACACAATGTATAGTATTCATACAAGCTACACCATACACAATGTCTAGTTTGCATACAGGCTACACCATACACAATGTATAGTATTCATACATTTACACCATACACAATGTCTAGTCTGCATACAGGCTACACCATACACAATGTATAGTATTCATACATTTACACCATACACAATGTCTAGTCTGCATACAGGCTACACCATACACAATGTATAGTATTCATACAAGCTACACCATACACAATATCTAGTCTGCATACAGGTTACACCATACACAATATCTAGTCTGCATACAGGTTACACCATGCGCAAGGGATAATCTTCATACAGGCTACACCATGCACTATGTATTTGTTTTAAGATGAATATTTGAATCAAATGAAAGAAATAAATAACCAAAATTAAGGCAAAACCTTTTTTGTAAGCTACGTTAATGATTTATTATCAATAGCAAGCAGTTACATGCTACTGCTAGAATCATCACGGTAACACACTACATATGACTAGCTGCCCATGTGAAAACGCTTTCCACGAAAATAAACGAGTGCCACCTTCAGGGTTTGTGTTTGTGCTGTGTTCATTGTCATAGCATGCCAAGCCTCGATAGGAAATCGCATGCAGTTAAACTGAAATGGCAGGTCTGATGGAATCATGGGTATTCTTGGTATCATGACCCTTGTTCCAGTAGTGCAATATGTCATTATCTGTCATATATTTTTCGAACAATATGTCAGTAGAACAAGAAAATAGTTTTCGAACCAAACATGTCAGATTTTTTTTTTCAAACCAACCATTACAGCATTACCAGAAAAATGTTTTTAACCACACATATCAGCAGAATAAGGAAAATTATTTCAAATCACACATGTTAGTAGAAAAAGTAAAATGTTTTCAAATTAAACATTTTAGTAGAGTAAGTAAAATGTTTTAATCCAACCATGTCCGTAAAATCAAGAACATGTTTAAAAAACTACACGTCAGCCATTTAAGAAAGAAATCAAAGCACACATATCAGCAGGATAAGATTTTTTTAAACCATATATGTCAGCATAATAATGAAGATACTTTCAAGCTGCACATGACAGTATAATAAGTATATTTTTTAAAACCACACATGTTTGCAGAATAGGGAAAATGTTTTTAAAGCACACATGTCAGCCAAAATAAGATTTTTTTCCAAACCTAACATGTTAACTGTATAAGAAAAGGGTTTTCAAACCACACATGCCAGAGGAATAAGAAAACTTTTTCAAACTATGTCAATAGAATTAGGGGAATGTTTTTAAATTAAACATATCAGTAGAGTAAGTAGAATATTTTAAAACTATACATACCAGTATCAGTAGAAAAAGTAAAATATTTTTAAACTATACATGTCAGTAGAATCAGTAGAATGTTTTAAAATCACGTCAGCAGAATAAGGGTATTCTGTATTTGTTTATTTATGGTATATTTGAAGAAATTGGTAATTTATGGTTCAATACAAAGACTACATTTATTCCTGATTTCATGGAGAAAGAGGCTAATATAATAGTAAGCAATAATATAAACTTGACTGTATAGAAGAAACAATAAAAGAATATATTATCAAGATTCCGTCACAAAAATGTATTGTTGGTATAGACAAGTAACAGATAATGTGTTTAGAGATTATTAATATTCCGGAAAATTTTCAAGTTGCTATGGTTAATAGTTACAGTACCTATGTGAAGATAACCAAGTATTTCTGCTGCTTCACGGCACTGGTACCATGAACAATGTTTCCTCAGTAAGATAATGAAGCAATCTTCCTGCTCCGCGACATTAGTACGGTACCATGGACAAAGTTCCCTCAAGAAGTTAATGAAACAGTTCTTCTGTTTCGTAACACTAGTATGGTACCATGAACAAAGTTTCCTCGTGAAGATAATGAAGCAGTCTTTCTGCTCTGCGACATTAGTACGGTACCATGGACAAAGTTCCCTCAAGAAGTTAATGAAGCAGTTCTTCTGTTTCGTAACACTAGTATGGTACCATGAACAAAGTTTCCTCGTGAAGATAATGAAGCAGTCTTCCTGCTCCGCGACATTAGTACGGTACCATGGACAAAGTTCCCTCAAGAAGTTAATGAAGCAGTTCTTCTGTTTTGTAACACTAGTATGGTACCATGAACAAAGTTTCCTCGTGAAGATAATGAAGCAGTCTTCCTGCTCCGCGACATTAGTACGGTACTATGGACAAAGTTCTCTCAAGAAGTTAATGAAGCAGTTCTTCTGTTTCGTAACACTAGTATGGTACCATCAACAAAGTTTCCTCGTGAAGATAATGAAGCAATCTTCCTGCTCCGCGACATTAGTACGGTACCATGTACAAAGTTCCCTCAAGAAGTTAATGAAGCAGTTCTTCTGTTTCGTAACACTAGTATGGTACCATGAACAAAGTTTCCTCGTGAAGATAATGAAGCAATCTTCCTGCTCCGTGACATTAGTACGGTACCATGGACAAAGTTCCCTCAATAAGTTAATGAAGCAGTTCTTCTGTTTCGTAACACTAGTATGGTACCATGAACAAAGTTTCCTCGTGAAGATAATGAAGCAGTCTTTCTGCTCTGCAACATTAGTACGGTACCATGGACAAAGTTCCCTCAAGAAGTTAATGAAGCAGTTCTTCTGTTTCGTAACACTAGTACGGTACCATGAACAAAGTTTCCTCAGTAAGATAATGAAGCAGTTCTCTTACTCATCTTCTTATAATCATGGTGATATTTCCTAATGAATCAGTTCTTCTGCTCCCAGACACCAACTAGTCAACAAATAGAGTTCCCTTGGGAAGATAATGAAGCAAATATATTATTCAGCGACTTTTTTCTCTTGAAATAAACTCAATTGAAAAGTTAATGAAGCATTTATTCTGCTCCAAGACACTAAATTAACAAAGTTCCCTCGTAAATATAATGAAGCCGTTTCCCTATTTTATGAGAATATGCTCCCGAACAAATTTCCATTGTGAAGTTAATGAATCAGTTCCTCTGCTCCAAGACACTAATTTCCCGAACAAAGTTCCCTCATGAAGATAATGAAGCAGTTCTCCTATTCCATGATTCCAGGCTTACGAATGAGCCTCTATAGGTAAAATAATGAAGCACAGTTGCATGAAACTAGCTTAAGTCGACAAGCTAAATTTTCGCGTAAATATAATGAAGTAGATGTTTTATTCCGTGACACTAGGTCCACGAACAAGGTTCCCTCGTGAAGATTAAGAAGCAGTTATTCTGTTCCACAACTCTAGTATCATGAACAAAGTTGCTTGAAAATGATAATGAAACGGCTCTACTGCCTTAAGACTCTAACTCTGTGACGTTATCTCACAATAATCGTTACTTATGTTATCTATTATTTTTTAATTATTGAAGATTCATTGCTGTGATAGGGAGAAAAATACGTCCACACCGAGTCAACCCTCTAAAAATTACGTGAATATATTATACAATATCAATTTAATCACAAAATTAAATAATAAATAGGGCCACAAATAACAAGTTTAAAATCAAGATTCAAATTAATTACCTGAATATTGAATCCAACTCGAAAAGGCGGTAGTCATTCATCATTGTGTCATCCATCATAATTCAGAAATGATGTCGTTTGTTGCTATCACTTAAGCTGGAGTATTCGTAAATCGATCAAAGCGCTACTGATTTATGAATATACCCTAGCAGAGCTTTTGATCTACAACATGATAATTGGCCATCGATCGAGCTCAGTCACAATCATGACGTCATTACTCAAGTGATTAGTTAAAATGAAATTGAGATTTAGATCAACAATAACATTATAATTAGTTCAATTATTTTTATTTTATTGTAATATTCTTAACATTATTTTAAAATTGTATTTATTAATGCGTATGTAGTAATGAAAAGGAAGAGGATAGAGCCCAGTAAAGCTATATAGTTGGCTGGAATAGAGCTGAGAAAGTACCGAACGTAAAATATCTTGGAGGTGTGATTGAGGTGAGACGTGGAAGTAGAGAGGGTCTAATGAGAAGAGGACATCAGGGGGAGTTGTTCTGTAGGTGTGTAAGAGACCTGCTATGGAGAAGAGAAGTGCCCTTGAAGTATAAGATAGTGTTGTACAGGGTGTACTTTGTCATAGGTCACATATGCAGCAGAAACATTGAAATTGAATGTACAAGAGACTAGGAAAGCGGAGGCCATGGGATTGAAATTTGTGAATAACATGTTAGCTGTCACGAGGAGAAACAATACTAGGAATGAAGTTAAATGAGAAAGAGTGGGGATACAGAGAGTACACGAGATATTAGAGGAAGCAAAACTGAGATGGTATCGGCATGTAATGAGGATGGCGAAGGAGAGAATGCCAAAGAAAAAGTTTAAAATGAAGTAAATAGGAAAAAAAACCGCAAGGGAGGCCAAGAAATAGATGGGAGGAGCAGATAACAGAAAGTGTGCAAGTGAGAGGATAAGAATGGTAGAAATTAATGGAGTAAATGTGGTGGCAGGATAGAGGAAGATGCAGGCATTTTACTAAGCTGACCCAGCCACAGGATGGAAACAGTTTATGATAATGAGGATTATGGTGATGACGAGGTTTTACCTCACACGCGATGTTGTCTTCACCCATAAGCATGGACACGAAAATATTGAGCGAGATCATATTCAACGTAGGTTATCTTTCTTCGAAGGCTTAATATATAATAAGAAATGTAATCATTACAACAAGCTACAAGGACTTGAGGATTGATACATTATTTCCAGAAATAATTTTTTTTAAAATCAAGTTAAAATATACATTTACTAGAAGTAAAAGTTTTACTCGTTCTTAGCTCGGATAAGCCGCCTCAAAGCTATATCAAATTAGGGCGTTTAACATTCAGCTTTCGAAATTATTTTGAATTTCCTTCTTGTATTGTATATTGCTACTATTCGCCAAATTGTATAAGCAATAGCTTTAATAATAGATGTATTGGAAGTGAGTATTATGGGTTTTCAAAGATCATCACGGTTTAATTATTCTGGCTCTTTTAAGTAGCGTTAGCAAGACCCTCGAATCTTAAACATGCAATAACAAGGCTAATTTACAGCCTTTAATATAATCTTTAGGTTTTGTGCTCGTTTATTTAAGTTTCGTTTGTCTGCCCATACAAAATCTAAATTTTCTACCACACCAAGAAACTATTTTTACTTTCTCGCTATCTTAAATGTAGAGAAAGTATTGTGACCATCGAAAAATTGAATTCGAGATTTTGGTGAATCTCGACGTTTCATGACCCCAAGAATCCGAAAAAGTTGTTTTTGAATTTCCGTTTGTCTATCTGTAACTCCAACTAGAGCCTAAACTGTTCTACCGTTCGGGCTAAAACTTGGTATCTAGGGTTTTCATATGGTTGTCCCGAGGGGTTTTTGGAAGAGCAAAAAAGAGAAAAAGTTGACTTTCTCAAAATCGGCTCTAGCGATTATGATAAAATTTCATTTAAAAATCATATATAAATATTCCAAACAAAATGGGTGCTTTCAATATTTTGACAATATGACTTTAAGGGCTCTGGTCTGGTGGGTAAATTATCATATTTTTATCATATCTCCTAAACTAGTTGAAATATGAAATTATTTATCATTACAAATATGTATATCTATTTATAATCCAAATATTTTATCCGAAGAATATTTTTATAAAACCAATAACTTTCAAGCTATACGCAAATATATGTTTTTTAACTTTTCGAACACTATTGCGACCGTAAAAAAATCTAACTTGAAATGTTGATGGATGTTGATGTCTCATGACCCCCCCAAACCCTAAAAAGTAGTCTTTGCAATACCGTCTGCCTGTGTGTCTGTTTAATCATAAAATTAAGAGTAATTTAATGAGGGGCAAAAAAAGAATAAATCGATTATAATCGGCTATAAATAAACTGGCTATTTTCATTTTCCCATAAAAATTACTTTTAGGGTACTTTACAGAAGCTGAAATTTCCGTATCTCTAAATAACCTATCATTGCAAAATTGTATTACTATTAAAAATTAAAATAACTTTTATATGAAATTATTATACTACTATAAAATAAAGCCATATGTCTGACTCACTCACTGAAATTAATGTTTACACACTTCCAGATGAGATAGAAACTTGAAATTAGGCAAACTTATAGCTTCTAGCCTGAAACCGACGGGAAAATTTCAAAAAGTCTAAAAAAATAATTTTAACCTCAAAAAAAAAATTCAAAATGGCGGAGCAATTTTAAAGTCGGTGCTGACCTATCTTTGGAGGTATCTTGCGGCTAAACGGTGAGACCTATAAAAAAAAACTGCTCTGAAATTACATTAGTTTACATACACTTGCAAAGAGTGGGCTACCAAGGAGTAAAGTGAGTATATCTATAGAAAACCAATAGTTTCTGAGATATTGGCAAATATATTAATACAATTTTGTGAGCTTTAGTTGTAAAGATATACGACTTAAGTTTTAGCGCAATAATTCTCCAAGAACATGGGGTAATTAAATACAAGTGAGTCTCTCAAAAAGCTTACGTTATTTTTCCTTAAACCTCCTAGAAGAAATGGTTGTAAAACAATTATATATCTCCATTTTAGACTCAATAGTGAATATTTAAATTTTTTATTGGTCAAATTATTATAAATGAGGAATTTAATAGCAATGCGATGACATGAAGATGTGCAACACCTAATAAAATGTCGAAAATTTTAACCGTAAGCAGAAATTTTAATACGATGTGTTGTCCCTCTTGGACCCAATATTGATCTTTTTATTGGTCCAAATATAAAATGAGGACATTAATTCTTTAAAAATAAAATTATAAATTTTAAAACAGGCACTCAAAAAATGTTTTACATAAGTATAGTGCAATTTATGCTTGGGTTTTCTAGTGTATATTTTTTCGTTTCACATATATTACGAGCTTTGTGTAAATATATTCATTTTTAAACAAGAGTGTGAGAAAATCCATGCCGAGTTCCGTATCATTTATTTATATTAGGCTAGGAAATATCGATCTCTTCCATTTTCCTGCCCTATATTTTGAAATTTCAAATTTTCCAACTTTAATGGTTATTTGGGGTTATATTTTTACCTGAATGCTAGTTTTTAATTTTCTTCCAAACTCATAAAGTAGATTTTCTAATAATTTTAAAAACCTCTCAAAATGTTGATTGTTTGTTAGGAGTCTTACTATCCATTCGGGTTGTACGTCTATATACTAACTACGCTATTGAGTTAGGGATGATAAAGGTTGAATTTAGATTAAGTTTACCTGAATTTACGTGGAGAGAAAATGGAAAACTATTTAAGGACAACCACCCTCAGTACACCCGACCGGGATCAAACCCCAATCTTCCCGTCATCGGTGGTTTAGTCTATTACCAAAATGACGCCTTATACCCTGTGGCCACCGAAGTAGGTATTTTGAAATTTGAAGACCTCTTTGTTAACTGGTATGGCTACTTTAAGTGCCCGTCAAATTTCGATTTCTAAACATGCTGTAAAGTAGTGTTTTATATTAGTTGTATCAATTTTAGGCTCTCCCTCTTCTCAGGACTACATTTTGAAATTCTATATATTCATTCGTCATCTGCTTAATCAGATAGGCCCCTCTATCTACCTAACAAGGTTTAACTTTAAACCAAATAAAACGGTTATTTTTTCGATGATGTATTGAAATTTTGGTCCCCGCCATTTATTGGTACCAGTTTTCAAATTTTATATGTTCAGTTCTCTGGGGTGGTATACTAACATGATTGAAAATATATCACTTAGAGAAGTGTTATTTCTAGTAGGGTATGAAATTCTTAGCTTTTCTATTTTACAGACCTAAATTTATAAATTTAAAAGCTTTCATACTTTTATAGTTTACACTAGGGTAGTCTCTCTATATTCTTGTCAAATTTATATTTTTACCCAATTATAATGTGTGTTTTTTTTATAAATTTTGGAAATTTCTATCACCCCCACCCCTCTTTAGAGTATTTCAACAAATATTGTTTAGAAATTTTAAATTTTCAGACTCTTCTGGTTAATTGGGGTCATCCTTCTATATTTATGTAAATATTCCGATTCTATACACCAGACCAAAAAAAATCTCTTTTGGTATTGGAAATTTTGGGAAACGCCTCCCCTCAAACCTGTTAATTTTCATTTTGAAATTTAAAAATTCACATTTTATGAAATAAGCCTTATCTATCCGCCTGACAGATTTGTATCCTCCAACACATAATATATAAATATATTTTTATATTAGTTTAAAAACTTTTAAGCCACCCACTTCCCCCAGTTCACCAACCAATATTTAGAAGTTTCATTTATTTAAGACATATTGTTTTTTTTAGGTGACCCTTCTACATTCTTGACCAATTTAAATTTGCTAAAAAAAAAAAAAAGTGTTTTATAGCCACCACCTCCGTCCCACTAATTCTTTGAGTGCCATTTTAAAATTTAAAATTTTCAGACTATTAAGGTTAGTTGAAGGGAACCCAATACCTCACTTGTCAAATTTAAGTTTACCACTATATAGAGAATTGTTTTCTTGTAGTTTGTCAAATACTAAACACCCCTTCCCACATTTAACCAACCTCCAATCATACATTTCCAAATTGTAAAGCTTATTTGGGTATCTCGAGTGTTTCGCCTGCCTACCTGCCTGCCAAATTAAACTTTCTGCCTCATATAAAGAGTTTTTTCTATTTATTAAACCTCAATTTTCTGGCGTACCATTTATAAATGTGGAATTTTAGTACCTTAATGATTATTTGTAGTAATTCCTCTATCTTAATGCCACATTTCAGATTTCTAGGACGTTTAGAATAATCATTGTTTGAACAATTTCCATTTATATACATATACAGATAATTTTAAAATGTGTTTATTTGTTTAATACTTTCTAGGGTACTTTGATTTACAATAGCCATTTATAATCTATTAATTTATTTGCTACCCGCCTCTGTGGCCAAATGGTCTAAGAATCTAAGGTGCCACTCTCGTGCTAGACTGGCCTGCTGAATACGGGTAGATCGGTGTTCGACTCCCAGTTGGGTCTAATAAAAGTGGTTTTCCCTAAAATAGTTGTCCACTCTCCCTCCACGCAAATGTGGGTAGGTTACCTCTAAAATGCTACCTTCCTCCTCTCTGCCCCATTATAGTAATTATCATATATTTGTATGACCTCGACAGATAGCAAGACGCGGTGAAAAAAGGTTTTTAATTAGGTACTATAAATTGTTCATAAGAAAATCTTTCAAATATGTATAATAACTAGTCCGATGCATCCAAGGTAGGAAATTTGAATTGATTATCTTGACAGTTATATTACAGTTTAATTTTGGCAATGAATGTGTATTTGATTGTTTTGTTGTGTACCTCTCTATGTTTCTTTCAAGAGGATAATTTTGTTAAGCCAGGAATTATTTTTTAGTCCTTAGAGTATTTATTTTTCACCGTGTGTTAAATTGATTCCAGATGTCCCAAGAAGAGGAGTTTATTCTTCAATCCATTGTCTACTGTGGAAAACCCATAAATATTATTAGTATTATTATTATTACATTTTATTCTGCCAAATGCAATTTAAAGAGTGGTGCCCTAATAAGAATGTGTTTAATTATAAACGAAGGAGTATACTCACAGGAGGTTTTGTATGGTATCACAAATAAAGCTCCCTCATTAAGATAATGGAGAAGTTATTCTGATCCATGACACTAGCACCACAGACAATATTCTCTCATGAAAATAATGAGGCAGTTATTCTAATCCATGACACAAGCACCATAGACAATGTTCCATCGTGAAAATAATGGGGTAGTTATTCTGATCCATTACACTAGTACCACAGACAATGCTCCGCTCTTGAAAATAATAGAGCAGTTATTCTGATCCATTACACTAGTACCATAGACCATGTTCCGTAGTTAAAATAATAGATAAGTTATTCTGATCCATTACACTAGTACCACAGACAATGTTCCATCGTGAAAATAATAGAGCAGTTATTCTGATCCATTACACTAGCATCACAGACCATGTTCCGTCGTGAAGATAATGAAGTTATAAGTTGTCGCGCAAATTTCTTGTCCACAGCTCCGTGTAAACATCGTTACGATGATTGAATTATAATTCCATCATCTGGGAAATATTTGTGTGAATACTTCCTACACTTCATTAATCGCTAGGTAACAATATGTGACTAACATTTATTAGATGCGCAGTTAAAATTCCTGCGTAGTAATACCGAAGTTCAAATATGACCTACTGCGCAATAACATGTTAGAGATTTGTCTTAAGACATATCCTAATTACTGTAAGTTATTTGACATTTACTTTTCTCAACTTGTTCCCTTAAATTAACTAGTGTTTGTTGAGGATATCTAGGGATAGGGACAACATTGTTCTGATGGATGAAATGTTAGAAATCTTCCCAGGTGGCAGCAAACTTCACTTTCCAGATAGGAACACTGAATGCTCATGTGGCAGATTTACTTCCAAGGTATCAGCTTTCACTTTACAGGTAGTAGCCTTCATGTCACAGCTATAAACATTCACGTCACACCTATAAACCTTCACGTCACAGCTATGAACCTTCACCTCCCAGATAACAATCCTCACATCCCAGATAACAGCCCTCACATCCCAGATAACAGCCCTCACATCCCAGATAACAGCCATCACATCCCAGATAACAGCCCTCAAATCCCAGATAAAAGCCCTCACATCCCAGATAACAGCCCTCACATCCCAGATAACAGCCCTCACATCCCAGATAAAAGCCCTCACATCCCAGATAAAAGCCCTCACATCCCAGATAACAGCCCTCACATCCCAGATAAAAGCCCTCACATTCCAGATAACAGCCCTCACATCCCAGATAACAGCCCTCACATCCCAGATAAAAACCCTCACATTCCAGATATCAACCCTCACATCCCAGATAAAAGCCCTCACATCCCAGATAAAAGCCATCACATCCCAGATAAAAGCCCTCACATCCCAGATAACAGCCCTCACATCCCAGATAAAAACCCTCACATTCCAGATATCAACCCTCACATCCCAGATATCAGCCCTCACATCCCAGATAAAAGCCATCACATCCCAGATAAAAGCCCTCACATCCCAGATAACAGCCCTCACATCCCAGATAAAAACCCTCACATTCCAGATATCAACCCTCACATCCCAGATATCAGCCCTCACATCCCAGATAAAAGCCATCACATCCCAGATAAAAGCCCTCACATCCCAGATAACAGCCCTCACATCCCAGATAAAAACCCTCACATTCCAGATATCAACCCTCACATCCCAGATATCAGCCCTCACATCCCAGATAAAAGCCATCACATCCCAGATAAAAGCCCTCACATCCCAGATAACAGCCCTCACATCCCAGATAAAAACCCTCACATTCCAGATATCAACCCTCACATCCCAGATATCAGCCCTCACATCCCAGATAACAGCCCTCACATCCCAGATAAAAGCCCTCACATCCCAGATAACAGCCCTCACATCCCAGATAAAAACCCTCACATTCCAGATATCAACCCTCACATCCCAGATAAAAGCCCTCACATCCCAGATAAAAGCCATCACATCCCAGATAAAAGCCCTCACATCCCAGATAACAGCCCTCACATCCCAGATAAAAACCCTCACATTCCAGATATCAACCCTCACATCCCAGATAAAAGCCCTCACATCCCAGATAAAAGCCATCACATCCCAGATAAAAGCCCTCACATCCCAGATAACAGCCCTCACATCCCAGATAAAAACCCTCACATTCCAGATATCAACCCTCACATCCCAGATAAAAGCCCTCACATCCCAGATAAAAGCCATCACATCCCAGATAAAAGCCCTCACATCCCAGATAACAGCCCTCACATCCCAGATAAAAACCCTCACATTCCAGATATCAACCCTCACATCCCAGATAAAAGCCCTCACATCCCAGATAAAAGCCATCACATCCCAGATAAAAGCCCTCACATCCCAGATAACAGCCCTCACATCCCAGATAAAAACCCTCACATTCCAGATATCAACCCTCACATCCCAGATAAAAGCCCTCACATCCCAGATAAAAGCCATCACATCCCAGATAAAAGCCCTCACATCCCAGATAACAGCCCTCACATCCCAGATAAAAACCCTCACATTCCAGATATCAACCCTCACATCCCAGATATCAGCCCTCACATCCCAGATAACAGCCCTCACATCCCAGATAAAAGCCATCACACCCCAGATAAAAGCCCTCACATCCCAGATAACAGCCCTCACATCCCAGATAAAAACCCTCACATCCCAGATATCAACCCTCACATCCCAGATATTAACCCTCACATCCCAGATAAAAGCCCTCACATCCCAGATAAAAGCCCTCACATATCAGATAAAAGCCCTTCCTTCCCAGACAACACCATTTATTTCGAAGTTAGAAGTCCTCACTTGTTAGGGGATAGCCCTCATTACCAAGGTAACACAACTTATATCAAAGTTAGTGGTCCTCAATTATTATAGGGTAGCCTTCACTTCCCAGGTAAAAGCCCTATATCCATTGGTAGCTAAGGATAGTTTCTAGGTAAACCGTAACACCATTCTAATAAAATATATAAGATTTTAAACAAGGGCGAGGACATGTGCTAGGAATAAGCTAGTTAGTGACATAATCTAAACATGACTAGTGGGCGCAGGCTAAGGATGTATTACGTATTCTATAACTACTCAATGTTAGAGCATTCATTTAACGTACACGATATATAATATCTCTTCGTTGGGTATACGTAGCACGGTTATCACTTGTGTGTCAGCCATTGGATGAGAGCCTCATTCACCCGGACCGGAGTGTACCCATGCATGTGACGATCAATAATAGAATATAGCCGAGAGAAGGAAGGTAACACTATGTGCCTCTCTTTATTAAAACACTGTGGCTGAAAGGAAGGGAGGGGACTCAGATTTCAGGAAATATTCCCCGGAAGATTATACAACCAGCATTTCATTGAGAGCTTCAAATCAAGATATATTATTTGTCAGAGTAAGGTGTCGGACTTCTGTGCTGGGGGTTCGGGGTTCAATCCTCGGTCTCGGCACAGATTTATCTGATTACCAAATCCTTCCTTCACCTCTGACAAGTCGTGTATTAATCACAACATCGGATTCCATGTTAAACTGTAGGTCCTCCATTTAATCTCACAATCACCCTACCATTACACATTAGCGTAAGTGCGTATAACCCGACGTGGTGCTGATAATAATAATAATAATTGTCAGACTATGGAGAGAGAACTATGAACTTGGCCCCAGATGCTTGTGGTTCATGTGAAGAACTTATAGTGCTTGTGGTGATGTTGTTACTCAAGTAGTGAACTGCTGAGGGATAAGTTGTGGTCCTAGGTTAAGTTAGTTTGCAACTCGTGTGATGTTATACAAACCCATGTCACATCTTAAAATAGAGCATGTGCTATTGTACTTGCTTCCTGGAAGCGAGTGAGCCTGAATTTGATATGACAAGCAGATTCAAGCTCCTACCCCAAGGTCGGATGTATGGATGTTTGAATTACTACTACTGGTGGCTTGAAGCTCTTCACGAAGGTTGAATGTGTGGGCCTTCGAGTTACTATAACAGATAGCTTTAAGCTTTTTCCCAATAATAGTTGTATAATAGTTGGTGGCCTCAAGCTCCTCCCCGAGGTCGGATGTATGGATGGTCAAGTTTCTATAGCAGGTAACTTCAAGATCCTGCCCAAGGTTGGATATATTTATGTCAATTTGTTTGAGTTTCCGTGAACTGTTTTGTCTTACCAGATCAACAACTGAAAACCGACTGCAGATTAATCTCCCAATGGGTTACTCTAAAGATAATTACAAACACACACTAGCTGCAGAGAGCAACAGTCAGACACACACTAGCTGCAGAGAGAAACAGTCAGACACAAGGTACAGACAACTAAAAATACACAAAATATGCAGATAGCTACAGACATAGTAGCTGCAGACAACTAAAACATACTAGTGACAGACAGATAAAGACATATACCAGCCACAGGCAATGAAATACACAAACTAGCTGCAGGCATATAAAGACAAACCTGATGCCGATAGCTAAAGACAGATACACACTAGTTCCAGACTATTGCATATGCATACTAACTACAGATAACTAAAGACACACACTAGCTGCAGACAACTAAAGACGCACACTAGTTGCAGGCAACATAACTTTTAATGTTAATGATAAATCCAATGAATAATAATGAACTCTCAAATTTAGGACTTGAAGTCTACAAAAGACCAAGGGCAATACATATGTTTTTACTTTTGCAACATTAATTCCAAAGAATCAATACTCAAAAAGCAAATTTATAAATTGTATTTAAAAAAACGCAAATGGTTTTAGAGAATAATAATTTGCCATCTTAAACCAAAAGCTTTGTATTGGAAAAATAAATGGCATCAACTTAACCTCGAGAAAAAATTTGAAAGCACATAGCCCGGAACATTTCCGTCGAACTGATTGTCATGTAAAACAAGGATAATATGAAAGGCGTGCTCATATATATAATAATACTAGCGGAAAATATAAATTGTATTGTGTCAATCTGTGAAATAGATTTATAAATATAAACTACAAAGATTTGAATGTGTCCTGTGTGTGAAACCTTATTTTTCTTATTTTCTGCTTTTCTCGGCACTGTATTTCAACCTCCTGATACCTTCCAAATTTAACCCTACAAATCTTGTTGATCTGTTCTACAACTTAAAACTTGACCATTTTCTTCTTCACAAAGAAACAAATCATATTCATGCAATATTTCCCATCCGGTTTCCTTCAATGCAAGTTTTTCCTACGCCATTTTAAGTTCCAGAGAACTACTCTGGTTTATATCCTAGAGCAGGATCATGAAAGAAAGAAGAGGGAGATGGGGGATTGGGTTTTGAAGAAATACAATATTTCAAAAACTTGCTCCAGCTTCTAGGGAGAGAAAACTTTTTCACAGCTAAATTTGTTGGAGAGTAAAGGGTGGTTTTGGACACGGGCCATATGATTCGCTGGAGCTATCCCAATGGTTACTAGAGCTACACAAAATATAACTGTGGGATTATTTGAAAGTACTCAACTTGCTACTTTAGAACAAATCATTACTAAGATAAGATGGTAATTATAGTTTGAAGTTTAAATAAACTTCCTTTACTCTTAAAATAGAATGATAGTTTTGGATGTACCTAATAACACTAGTTATAAGCACCTAGGATCTACTGATACCAGTAGAGTTGTAACTTAAGCCTTGCCTTTACTAGAAGACTCTCAGACGGCCAGTATTACACCAATTAATCCTTGTATGTCATCAGTATGCCTACAGCAATATATGTATATCAGCCCTTGTTCAAAAGTAATCATTTGGAAAAAACAAGTATCCCATAATATTCCGGGGATATCTTCGGAATTCCAAAAGTATTCCCTCCCAATAAGAGTCGAGGATAGCTGATAAGTTCATCCCTGAATAGAATTGAGCGTATATACCTACTAACCAGCCAAAAGATCTCTAAGACCACCCTTACAGAATATCGAGTGTTATACTAGCCAAACAACTCCCTCAGACCACCCTTACAGAGAATTGAGCGTTATACTAACCGACAAACAACTCTCTCAGACCACCCGTACAGAGAATTGAGCGTTATACTAACCGACAAACAACTCTCTCAGACCACCCTTACAGAGAATTGAGCGTTATACTAACCGACAAACAACTCTCTCAGACCACCCGTACAGAGAATTGAGCGTTATACTAACCGACAAACAACTCTCCCAGACCACTCTTACAGAGAATTGAGCGTTATACTAACCGACAAACAACTCTCTCAGACCACCCGTACAAAGTATCGAGCGTTATACTAACCCACAAACAACTCCCCCAGACCACCCTTACAGAGAATTGAGCGTTATAATAGCCCACAAAAAACTCCCTCAGACCACCCGTACAGAGAACTGAGCGTTATACTAACCCACAAACAACTCTCTCAGACCACCCGTACAAAGTATCGAGCGTTATACTAACCGACAAACAACTCCCCCAGACCACCTTTACAGAGAATTGAGCGTTATACTAACCGACAAACAACTCTCTCAGACCACCCGTACAGAGAATTGAGCGTTATACTAACCGACAAACAACTCCCCCAGACCACTCTTACAGAGAATTGAGCGTTATACTAACCGACAAACAACTCTCTCAGACCACCCTTACAGAGAATTGAGCGTTATACTAACCGACAAACAACTCCCTCAGACCACCCTTACAGAGAATTGAGCGTTATACTAACCGACAAACAACTCCCTCAGACCACCCTTACAGAGAATTGAGCGTTATACTAACCGACAAACAACTCCCCCAGACCACCCTTACAGAGAATTGAGCGTTATACTAACCGACAAACAACTCCCTCAGACCACCCTTACAGAGAATTGAGCGTTATACTAACCGACAAACAACTCCCTCAGACCACCCTTACAGAGAATTGAGCGTTATACTAACCGACAAACAACTCCCTCAGACCACCCTTACAGAGAATTGAGCGTTATACTAACCGACAAACAACTCCCTCAGACCACCCTTACAGAGAATTGAGCGTTATACTAACCGACAAACAACTCCCTCAGACCACCCTTACAGAGAATTGAGCGTTATACTAACCGACAAACAACTCCCTCAGACCACCCTTACAGAGAATTGAGCGTTATACTAACCGACAAACAACTCCCTCAGACCACCCTTACAGAGAATTGAGCGTTATACTAACCGACAAACAACTCCCTCAGACCACCCTTACAGAGAATTGAGCGTTATACTAACCGACAAACAACTCCCTCAGACCACCCGTACAAAGTATCAAGCGTTATACTAGCCCACAAACAACTCCCCCAGACCACCCGTACAAAGTATTGAGCGTTATACTAACTGACCAACAACTCCCCCAGACCACCCTTACAGAGAATTGAGCGTTATACTAACCGACAAACAACTCCCCCAGACCACCCTTACAGAGAATTGAGCGTTATACTAACCGACAAACAACTCTCTCAGACCACCCGTACAAAGTATTGAGCGTTATACTAACCGACACACAACTCCCCCAGACCACCCTTACAGAGAATTGAGCGTTATACTAACCGACAAACAACTCTCTCAGACCACCCGTACAAATTATCGAGCGTTATACTAACCGACAAACAACTCCCTCAGACCACCCGTACAGAGAATTGATTGCTATTCTAGACTGTGATCAACTCGCCCGCCCTCCCCCCAAAGTAAACCCTAAAAACCCTAATTTTTATCTCATATCCTGAGTTTATAAGAGGGAAAATAGTCTCTTGCAAGTATGTTAAAACTTTTTAGATAGGTCAATATAATTAGCTTTTAATAGCCTTTAAAAACCATCAATTTGTTTTTGAGCTATTATGAAAACATTAAGAGGTCGAATCAAAATAATTTAAATGATTTAAATCAAGTGTATTAAAATCAAATTTTATGTGTACATAGACATCATTTCTGTGCAAAAACAGTAATAATGTGTTTTTGTTAGAATAAGAATATTCAAAAATTATTTTATAACTTATCATTTTAAATTATATTAATAGATAAGAACCTGAAGTAAACATTGTCACAGTACCAGCCTTTGACTATAATACCAATTTTAGTGTTTTTATTCTCCTTGATATATTTCGTCTTCAAAACATTTTAGTGTTTTCATTAAATGATTCTAAGACTACTTCTTGGACAGCGAACAGGAAAAATGGACGAGAGAAATAAGAGTTCAAACATTGATAACTTTTCCGAGTTTATTACCCTTTACCTCTTTATATTTACATGATATGTTATTCCTTCGTTTATTGCAATGAGAAACAGTAGGGAATACGTAAAGATAGTATATGTTATTGCTGTGTTAATTACTATGGAATTTAACATCTAGAATTTTAAATAATATACCAGTACTATGTGCTATTCCTGTGATCATTCTTGTAGGTTACAACAAGAGTTCTAAGTCATACTATGTATTATTCCCGTGTTCGTTCTTGTGGTATAATAGGACAGTAATTCTAAGTCATACTATGTATTATTCCCGCGTTCATTCCTTTGGTATGAACATATGCTCTAAGACTTACTATGTATTATTCCTGCTTTCATTCTTGTGTGATAAGAAAGGGGCTCTAAGATAATAGACTACGTGCTGTTGTGTTTATGCCCATCACATAGAACAGGGTCATTATTAGAATATACTGTGTATTATTCCTGCTTTCATTTCTTTGTGATAAAACTGGGTGTCTAATATACTCCACTTGGTGTTATTTCTGTGTTTATTCTCATGGGCTAGCGGAAATAATTAATACGAGTACAATAGACTATATATTATTTCTATTATAATTAAAGACTTTAATTCAATATAATATATAGTAGTCCTATATCCATTACTGTGGGAATACTATGGACCCTAGAAAATAGGATCTCTTTTATTTCTATACCCATTACTGTGGTATTACAATATTCTCTAAAAAAATAGAATATATATTATTCTTATACCCATTACTGCGAGATTACTATGGGCTCTATAAAATTGAAAGTGTGTTATTCCTATTTCAATTACTGTGGGATAGCTCTAAAACGATAAAATATGTATTATTCCTATACCCATTACTGTGGGATCACTGTGGGCCCTAGTTAAACAGAATATGTTATTCCTATACCCATTACTGTGGGATCACTGTGGGTCCTAGTTAAACAGAATATGTTATTCTTATACCCATTATTATGTGGTAGAGGAGGAGGTTTAAACCATTAGTATCTATGTTATTCCTATGCTAATTACTGTGGTATAAAGGAGGGTATTTAAAACTATAGAGAATATGTTATTCTTGTGCACATTACTGTGTTATAGAGGAAGAGGTTTAAAACAATAGTTTATGTGCTATCCTCATGCTAATTACTTTGGGGTAAAGGAAGGGATTCAAGACAATATAATTTGGGTTATTCTTCTATTCATTAATTTAGGATTGAGGGGGTCTCTAAGACAATCCACTATATTATATTATTCTAATACTCATTACTATGGCATAAGGGAAGTTCTCTAAAAAAATAGAATGCGTGTTATTCCTATGTACATCACTGTTGTTTATAGGACCGAAAACAGAAAACTCTTGTTAAGGCATTTATTATCACACATTTGTTGCTCTTAAAGTTAAGATTATTTCAAAAAACAGATTTTAATTAGTATTTTTTTTAAATATAAATTAACATGTGAAATCAATTATATGCTAGTTTACTTTAAGATGAGAAACATTTTAGAAAACATTCTAAAGTAGTTTAAAGTAAGGAGTAGTAACAATTAAAGCAATTAAAGTTAAGACTTAGATAGAATGATCTTGAAAAAACTATAACAAAATATATACAAAATGTGATTTAATGAATTAGAAAGTTTTAGGATCGGTAAATATATTAAGTGACATTAAAATTTAAAATGGTTGAATAAAATTTGCTTCTAATAAACAACAAATTGTCAAATATGATAATATTAGATAAATTAATATACTCGTAGCATCATCAACAAAACTAAAACATAAGTTGACAACAAGTTTAAAATACAATTATTATATGTTAAAAATGTGTTACAAAACAAAGATACCATAAATTAAGGACAAGACAAAGTTTTAAGTTCAATAAGTGGAACATAAACAAGGATTCAAGTCAAATATGTTGGATTAAAAAATTATTAAATTTTAAAGTGATGAATACAATCTAAGCCTTATCATATTCAAAGTCCCATTACTCCTTGTTATATTGCCAATCGAAATATGCTGAGCTATATTCTCCCGACATATTT
This sequence comes from Timema douglasi, assembly GCA_901482245.1. Lineage (NCBI taxonomy): Eukaryota > Metazoa > Arthropoda > Insecta > Phasmatodea > Timematidae > Timema > Timema douglasi. Next base: position 80,367 of record CABEEJ010002527.1, read on the forward strand.
CGGTATTTAATATACCATAATCATGAACACAAGTCGTTGTGAGAGATACGAGGTGTGGATACTCTACTGCGAGATGTTAACTAACTAACCTTTCAAGCAGCTTTGGTTTGGAATGCTCAGAATATAAAGATTTAAAATCTGTGAATATTTTCAAAAAAAGGTGGAAGAATCATTTCCTCGGCAGATAACAATTTAAAATTTAGCATCAAATGTCTATACAAAATTGTAACAAAAATAGTAGGATAATAGAAATAAAATTTAACATTATGTCTCAATATGTGTACTACTCAACCTCTTATAATATCTCAAATAATATTATCATACATAACTCTTAATTTGAAAGACCGGCCATAAGCTGAAATTTGTATAGTATGAATAACTAAATAAAGACGAGAAACCTTTTTATATGATAACAATGTTAGTGAATTTAAATAAAAATACACAAATAGTACACAAACTTAGAGAAATTTCACAATCAAAGAGCATGATAAACAATTATATCGCTCACAAATGCTAAAATATTACATAATACAACACATAATTAAACTTATTTTCTCTTGACAAATATTTAACTAAAATATTAGTTTAATATCTATAATAACAGGGGCACTATATAAAGTATTGAGGAGATGAGATCTATATAATACTACATTTCATTCCATTATCTTTTACTGGTTGGATTAATTATATCAATGATGATAACAGAAACCTTAAACTACTGACGCCGTGAGATAGATATAATACTACATTTCATAGATTTCTGTATTGCGGGTTGTATCATCGTGTATGACAGGACACAGTGTAATGTTTGGACGGCCACGTAAAGCGAACAAACCTTGATTCAAACGTCTCCCTGCTATTGCTCGCTTTTAATAACAGGCCTGCACCCTATTGTGTGTCTTCATCTTGTAATTCTACTTCCTTTTATCTTATCTTCCTCTTCTCCTTTTAGTTTTACTATGTCCCGTGTTTAACTTCCAAGCATTGTTCTCGTTGGGCTGCCTTGTTCATAGTCAGAGCTTCTTTGTCGGTTGTCTCTTTTGGAAGGCTAAGTTTTGAAATTACATTTGTTTTCTCTGCATTTTTGTAGGGACTTGGAGAGGTTCTGTAACATTTCTTCATCCCTTTGTTGCAGGAGCTTCCGAGTTTTATAAATGTCCTGTAGGGGTAGTTTGGGAAGTTAGGGTTTGGATTGCAAAATATAATATTAACAATATTTATAGAATTTTTGACATGACACGTTTTCGTTCTTTTGGTTGCCAGGTACTTGTGTTGAAGATGCTATAAATGACCATATTTTCAATTTTAAGCAAGTATTGTAACTTATGATTGCAGGTATTATTGTTCCCTGAAGAAGGATGGGCTAGAAGTGCCTCTTCCTCCTATTGGACACTGACTCCCTCTTGGTGGAGTAGTAGCAGGTGTCAGGTGGTGGAAGTTGCTGGCACAAGAAGGTGAGTCTTGACATCTTCCTTTTGGACACTGACTCCCTCTTGGTGGAGTAGTAGCATGTGTCAGGTGGTGGAAGTTTCTGGCACAATAAGGTGAGTCTTGACATCTTCCTTTTGGACACTGACTCCCTCTTGGTGGAGTAGTAGCAGGTGTCAGGTGGTGGAAGTTGCTGGCACAAGAAGGTGAGTCTTGACATCTTCCTTTTGGACACTGACTCCCTCTTGGTGTAGTAGTAGCAGGTGTTAGGTGGTGGAAGTTTCTGGCACAAGAAGGTGAGTCTTGACACCTTCCTTTTGGACATTGACTCCCTCTTGGTGGAGTAGTAACAGGTGTCAGGTGGTGAAAGTTTCTGACACAAGAAGATGAGTCTTGACATCTTCCTTTTGGACACTGACTCCCTCTTGGTGGAGTAGTAACAGGTGTCAGGTGGTGAAAGTTTCTGGCACAAGAAGGTGAGTCTTGACACCTTCCTTTTGGACATTGACTCCCTCTTGGTGGAGTAGTAACAGGTGCCAGGTGGTGAAAGTTTCTGGCATAAGAAGGTGAGTCTTGACATCGTCCTTTTGAACATTGACTCCCTCTTGGTGGAGTAGTAGCAGGTGTCAGGTGGTGAAAGTTTCTGGCACAAGAAGGTGAGTTATGACATATTACTGTTGGCCACTGATTTTTTCTTGGTAGATTAGTAGCAGGAGTCAATATTTAATGCTGTTTGTCAATGAAAACATGTGTAAGAATGAATAGCTATTAAAATTACACTATTATATTTCATAAATGATCAAAGTATCAATGCAATTAAAATACACATTTCGTAATACATTAAAATGAATATATATTATGATATATATTTTGATATAATATTTAATTATGGTTTTTTGAGATATTAGCTAATGCTGTTAATGTATATTGGTATTTCAACGGAAATGTTTTTACGGAATCTTATATAATATTAGGCTTACCGTTGAAACAACCATAACATTTTAGAGAGTAAAATATTTTTTTGTCCAAACCTCAATAACCCCTCCCACCCAAATATTACTCTAAACACTCTTCTTAGTTCTATCATAAATATTCCCTCCTAATACTACTCTGAACCATCCTCCTAGTTCTACAATCAACATTTTCTGTCGATGCTACTCTGAGTTATCTTCCTAGTTCTACAATCAACATTCCCTGTCAATGCTACTCTGAGCTATCTTCCTAGTTCTACAATCAACATTCCCTGTCAATGCTACTCTGAGCCATCCTCCTAGTTCTACAATCAACATTCCCTGTCGATGCTACTCTAAGCTATCTTCCTAGTTCCACAATCAACATTCCTTGTCGATGCTACTCTGAGCTATCTTCCTAGTTCCACTATCAACATTCCCTGTCAATCCTACTCTGAGCTATCTTCCTAGTTCCACAATCAACATTCTCTGTCAATGCTACTCTGAGCTATCTTCCTAGTTCCACAATCAACATTCCCTGTCAATCCTACTCTGAGCTATCTTCCTAGTTCTACAATCAACATTCCCTGTCAATGCTACTCTGAGCTATCTTCCTAGTTCCACAATCAACATTCCCTGTCAATCCTACTCTGAGCTATCTTCCTAGTTCCACAATCAACATTCCTTGTCGATGCAACTCTGAGCTATTTTCTTAGTTCCACTATCAACATTCCCTGTCAATCCTACTCTGAGCTATCTTCCTAGTTCCACTATCAATATTCCCTGTCAATCCTACTCTGAGCTATCTTCCTAGTTCTACAATCAACATTCCCTGTCAATGCTACTCTGAACCATCCTCCTAGTTCTACAATCAACATATCCCTGTCGATGCTACTCTGAGTTATCTTCCTAGTTCCACAATCAACATTCCCTGTCGATGCTACTCTGAGCTATCTTCCTAGTTCCACTATCAACATTCCCTGTCAATCCTACTCTGAACCATCCTCCTAGTTCTACAATCAATATTCCCGGTCGATGCTACTCTGAGCTATCTTCCTAGTTCCACAATCAACATTCCCTGTCGATGCTACTCTGAGTTATCTTCCTAGTTCCACTATCAACATTCCCTCATCAATAATAATTTGAGCTATCCTTCTTGTTCTGCTTTTATCATTCCCTCCCAATGGTATTGTGAACTATCCATCTTATCCTACTTTCAATATCCTCACCTACTATTGTTTTCCCCTCGATCTCTTTTAAGAAAGTGCCCATCTACAGCCCCTTGGAGCCTAGTCCTGGGGGACTTTGGAGATCATATAATCACCGAGAAGTCCCTTTGATCCGAACCATTCTTCTGTTCTTTTATTTCCATTTGACATCACCAACCTTGATTTCCCGTGGTGTCCTCGGCAACTGCAAGGAGAAGAGTGTACCACGCTGGAGCAAAACATTGATGCTCACATCTTATCATTGCATTTCATATTGAGTTTGAACTAATAGAAACATACAGTCCTGGAGAAGTAACTAACACTCCTGATTCTGACCACGTAAGTAGGATGGTGGACAAATACGATCCATCTCCATTGGGTGTATCCTTTCACAATTAGAATATTATATTTCGTCCCCAAGCAATGTTATTTTACTTACTTAGGTATTCAAACTCTTATTTATGTCCCTTTATGTTAAATGCATTAAGTAGTTGAAATATATTTCTGGCATTGGAACGCTCTAATAACAACTGAATGACAAGTATTAAGTTCCTAATGTCTTAATACATGAGTTGTAAGTTCATGATGTCTTAATACACGAGTTGTATGGTCCTGGTGTCTTAATACACGAGTTGTAAGTTCCTGATGTCTTAATACATGGGTTGTAAGTTCCTGATGTCTTAATACACGAGTTGTAAGTTCCTGATGTCTTAATACACGAGTTGTAAGTTCCTAATGTCTTAATACACGAGTTGTAAGATCCTGATGTCTTAATACACGAGTTATAAGTTCCTGGTGTCTTAATAACAGGGTAGTAAGTTTCCAGTGCTTGGGATGTTAAGTCATGTCTCATTGATAAAGGTGTATTTTAGTCATATTACATTGGCTAAGATACACTCCGTTTAGCCTGAAAGGTAACCAGTGTTACCTTGACGTATCTCACTTTGACCCTATCTTATAAGCTAGGCCTACACCATAGCGGAATAATGAAAGGTGTGCTTGCTACCTTATAGCATAAATAAAGGCTACATTGGAGCCTATTATAATATTCGAGTTATATTAAAGCTATGGTTAAGGCGTATTGCAATAACATTACACTGATCGAGCCATATTGCCGTCACATCACAATGGCCACTGTGTATTGCAGTCATATTAATTGGCCAATGTGTATTTCAGTCACATTACAATACGTCCGCGAAGNATTCAAGTTTTTATGATCACAATCGTGTGTTTTTTTTGTACCGGATTGTTCCGCAAAAAGTTTCGTTTGTTCCTCATTCGTTCTTGCACAAATGAGACGTGAACTTGTGGCACTTTGTTTACTCCTGAGGGGCCAACTTCACGGTAGTCCCCCTACTTTTAAAAATCCATGTTTTTATTATTGCAATCGTTTATTATTCGTTTGTTCCGGATGGTTCCCCTAAAAAATATACACATTTCGTTTTGATAGGTCAACACATGACTTATTTACAGTAGGAGTGTGGCTTGGCATCCTTATGGCAACTCCATCCCTTATTCTCACCTCTCTCTCTCTCTCTCTCACACACACACACAACTCACACACACACACACACACACACACACACACACTTCAAAATCAATAATTTTTTCTTGGCTCATTTTGGATTTTGTTTAATGTTTTTCCTTTATTCCTTTTTCAAAGCCTCAAATATTTTTGTTAGTAGGAGCTCGTCTTTATTATTTCAAAACATGAAATTTTTTGTTTAAAGTTTGTTGTTAGTTTTGTTAAAGTGTTCCTAAACATGTTTACCTTTATTTTGTTTTAAATTGATTTTAGAAAAATGTGTTTATTTCCTGATAATGGCTTCAAAATTAATATATATTTATTATTATTATTCCTAGCTCCCTTTTCCCACTTAATTTAGTTAAATAACAAAATTTGAATTTGTATTTTTATAGTTATAAAGTGCGTGCGACCTTCTTTGTCCAGCCTCTAGGTCTATAGTATTGACAATCTTGTATGTAATTCCCACACTATGCACAATACAGCAGTAAAGATGCCAAGCACGTCAGAAATACAAAAACTAGAGAGACTCTGATCTACAACATTGCATGTCACACAACTTCTAGTAAAACAAAAACAGTATTTTTATAAACCTCGCTTAACATTTTTAAGCTATAAAAGATTGGCTTCGTCTACTTGGGTAGTTGTCAAATCACCGACAGTTACCTGAGTGGGATCCCCCCCGACCCCTTTCCCTCACACCTCCAGTGAGCTCTGAATTAGGTTTTTAAGAATCATTGACACCGCACCTTCCTTTTGTTTGCTACTATTACAGTTATGATGTAGTAAGTAGTAGCTTTGGTCACTAAAAAGCGGTTGGCAGGAAATGCTATCTATTCCATTTCTAGCACTTACAAAGAAGGAAACTCCTAGAAAATGAAAGTGATTTATTCAAATCAATCAATGTTTATAAATGGGGTCCAGACTTAGATGATCAAAAAAGTGATCAAAAAAGTAGAGTGAAGTAAGTAAAACCCCTAAACCTCTAAAAAATAACTACAAATTTGCCAAAAAAAAATCTAAGAATTTAAATAAAATATTGAAATGAATACATACAGCTATATCATACACACGCATTACAAATTAAAATCAAAATATAGCTATGCAATGAAAGTCCTTTAACAATAATTAAACTCTTGCATTCTGATAACTATAGCGGGTCACAAGTTCACGTCCCATTTGTGTAAGAACGAATGCGTAACTATCGAAAATTTTTGCGGAACTAACTAGAAACAAACGATCATGACCATAAAAAATTCAAATTTTAAAGTGTGTGGGGGGGGGGAGGCGGGGGAGGGACTACCGTGAAGTTAGCCTCCCCAAATGTAAACATATCATTTGTGGGCCTATCAAAATGGAACAAACGAGTTTTTTTTGCGGAATAATCCTGAACAAACGATTGCCATCATTAAAACTTGAATTTTTAAAAGTGTGGGGGGCATACTTCACGGACGTCATTACAATGGCAAATGTGTATTGAAATCACAATACAGTGACAAAGATATATTGCTTTCCCAATAAAGTGATGTCAAATAGAAATCACACTACAGTGACATATTATTTGTAATTTCTCTCTAGTTTTCACTCGACTTTGAATATTATTGTCGCTGCTTGTGAAAATGATGCGGCAGTGTTTTAGTTGGACGTAGCGCTTATATTTTATTCATGAAGCATAATAAGTCTTTACTCCTGAGGGAAGCAAACACTCACCGATTAATCTGAGTGCTTCGTGATAATTCAAAAATTACCATCATAGCTTCTCGAAACACAGCCATAAATTCACAATACTAACACCACTTTACTAAATACCAATACAACTTCACATATTACCACTCTAAATACACACACCACCCCATAGCTATACACAACATATACATAAATAGCTACATATATCATCACCATTAACAGGAATTCACATAGCTACACACATTACCACCATAGCTACACCAAAAAGCACAAGAGCTACACACAACGCCCACATAGCTATATATATATAATCACACACACACACACACAGAGAACACCAACATCAATTCACATAACTACACACATGCCCTCCATAGCTAAACCCAAAAGCACCACAGCTTCACACAACAACACTACAACTTAACACAACACTAACATGACCTCAAACAGCACTAACAAAATTTCACAAAATAAAATCATAGCTTCACAGAAAAACAGATTAGCTTCTACACAATAAGGTCATAACTACACATAATAGCACAATAAAGCCTCACAGCAGCATCACATCTAAAAATACGTGTGAGGCTGATAGAGTGTGTAATCAACACATTAACACACGCCGTGACCTGGCAGTCTAGGGGTAAGGTGTCGGACTTCTGTGCTGGGGGTCCGGGGTTCAATCCTCGGTCCCGGCACAGATTTATCTTATTACCAAACCCTTCCTTCACCTCTGACAAAGACGTGTATTAATCACAACTTGTGAATGGGGGGAATGCCAGGCTTCCACCGTGGTTCGGATTCCACATTAAACTCTAGGTCCTCTATTTCATCTCACAATCACCCTACCATTACACATTAGCGTAAGTGCGTATAACCCGAACGAGTAGTAAAACGTGGTGATAATAATAATAATAATAATAACACGCGCCTTGTTACTTTGATAGTAAAAAGTCATGTGGAGTAGTGTGTGATCAATACAGTAAGATACGGACAACTACAGTGCGTCGTCTCCTTCCTGGGTTCCCAGTAGCTCAACAGATATAACGACTAGAGATGTGTTCCTAGGTAGTCCTTTCCAGGTACTAGGGAATATTGTTATCTCACAGGTAATGTAGACCCTTGTTCCATCCTAGGTACTGGAGACCATTGCTCCATTTTAAACACTAAGTTCCTTGATTAGGTGCTATTTTACATTGATTGTTATTATTATTATTATTATTATTATTATTATTATTAGCACCGCGTCTTACTACCCGTTCGGGTTATACGCACTTACACTAATATGTAATGGTAGGGTGATTGTGAGATGAAATGGAGGACCTACAGTTTAACGTGGAATCCGAACCACGGTGGTGGCCTGGCATTTTACATTGATAAATTACAAGTACTGTGGTCTAATGTAAAGCTCGTTTCTAAGCTTCGCCTTTCTCAAACTCTCTGTTTATAAATTACACATGTAGTATCAGATCCAAACAGCCCCTGGTAATGTTGATTCATTTGTAGATTCCCAGCTTGTTTTGAACGTGAGAGACGACTGTGGGGCGACGCCTGAACCGACGCCAGCCATGTGGGCTGCAAGATGTTCGCTCGTTGCCAGGGGTTACCGCGTGTCCACCCCTCCCATGGCAACCTTTCTCTCCCTCTTCCTCTCTTCTCTCTCTCCACCCGCCTTTTTCCCACAAAGAAGTGTTGGAGACGTTGTAGAAACGAGTATTTCAGAAAAACAGAACAATTGGCAATAATTGTAACCTGACTGTACTAAAAACATTTGTTAACCTGAATGTACTAATAACCTTGTGTTGATCTGATTATGTTGTGACCTGGCTCCACTAATTATATTATGTTGACCTGACAGTTCTAATGACTAAGGTATCGGATTCTTAGACACCAAAAATTCTAAAATCGATTCGTAAGTAATCATTAAAAATATGGACTCGAGGCACCCAAATATGCGCATAAGGAAACACAGGCACACAATAATTACCTACAACATTTTTTAATATGTTTAAGGTTGCAAGACTATCCGTTCGGGCTATACGCATATGTACTAATTGCGCTAATGTGTTAGGGATGAGGAAGATTGAGTTTAGAGGAAGTGTAGCCCCATTGGGATGGAGAAAGAGTAGAAAACAATTTAGAAAAAAAAGCTCTCAGTACACCTGACCGGGAGTAAAACCCCGATCTCTCCATCATCTTAAGTCTTATCTATTGCGAGAACTACGCCTTTGACCATGCGACTACCGAAGCGGGCTTACAGCCAACCCACATTACTGTTAATCACTATACACTTTTCTAGATTTTCAATAGGTATATTGTATCTATTATCAGTTGTAAGGTTTTTATAATTGAAAAAGCTTCGTTTTACTTCACACGATGTCAAGGAACAAAATTTCAAATTTGCTATTTCCAAAGAAGTTAAACTTTTCCTCCGCAATGCCTTGCTGTTTCATAAGAAAATACATACCACAGAGTAGAAAAAGAGAGTGAGTACAAATCTGAAATAGGCACGTTACGGATCCTATTCATAGATAGAATAGGTAAAAATAAACAGAGTAGTTACTCTAAAATTAATATATTGTACTCGTAATGCAATGCATATATGCATATATATCTCAACTGCCGATGTTTTAAGCTCAAGGAAAATCAAAGGCAAATAGGCAAAATCTGCTCCCTTAAATTATCTTGTGTTGACCTGATTCTTCTAATGACCTGGTTGTAGCAAGGTATTACCTGACTATACAAATGATATTATCTTGAACTTCATCTACTAATGACCCTGTGTTTACCTGATTGTACTAATAACCCTGATTTGACATGAATCTACTAATGACCTGACCTCATAATACTAATTACCTTGTGTTGACCTGATTCTTCTAATGACCTGGTTGTAGCAAGGTATTACCTGACTATACAAATGATATTATCTTGACCTTCATCTACTAATGACCCTGTGTTTACCTGATTGTACTAATGACCCTGATTTTACATGAGTCTACTAATGATCTGACCTCATAATACTAATGAACTTGTGTTGACCTTACTCTTCCAATGAACTGGTTATAGCAAGATATTACCTGTCATTATCTTGACCTTAATCTATTAATGACCCTGTGTTTACCTGGTTGTACTAATGACCCTGATTTGACATGAGTCTACTAATGATCTGACCTCATAATACTAATTACCTTGTGTTGACCTGACTCTTCCAATGAATTGGTTATAGCAAGATATTATCTTGACCTTAATCGACTAATAACCCTGTGTTTATCTGGTTTTACTAATGACTTTAATTTGACATGAATCTACTAATGATCTAACCTCATAATACTAATGACCTTGTATTGTCCTTACTTGACTAACTACTTTGTGGGGAACAGACTCTCCAAATAATCTTTTGCTATCCTGACATGGTCTGGTTTTATTAATTATATTAATATTTTACCAAATAACATGGATTTATAATAGCTTGAGGTTATATTAATATTGTTAAGAGTTTGTCTTACTTAATTCTCCTATAAAACCTCCGTTGCATCAGTCCGCAGCTAAGATATACCGACCTAGTGACCGCCGTCTTTTAGCGAAGATAGAGCAAGCTTCTGCGGATAGAGGATATCATGTGGTAGACACAACGAACCCTCCAGCCATTAATCTCAGTTTTCCAGACCAGATCTGCTACATATCTATTCAAGTAGCTCCTCGTTAATTAACCTCACGAGGCCTAGTCTGATCTCGTGCCAGATCCACTATTTCACAGAAAACTCTATTAATAACTCCCTAATATTGATGTGCCGCTAGCCCACATCTGTAACTCATAGCAACAAGGCCGCTGTCCCTAGCAACCAGCGAAACAAACTTTCCATGGAGCTGTAATAGCAAAGAGAACAAGAACAGGAAGTCATATAGAGTTTGTGGGAGTTCAAACCATTCCTGTACCTTTACCACATTCACGAACAAAATCATACGCAAGTGTCTCGTATTTTCTTAGCTTGTTCGAGAGGATGGGAACATCAGAGGAGTAACATCAAAACTTTATTGTTTGTATTCACGTGATTGCTATACTCGCTAGAAGTATATGACTATGCTCTGGACGACAGCTATTAAATATGTTGACCAGAAATGGGCTATGAAATAAGAGTTGAGAATCCCAGAGTGGGGACTGTCCTCAGGGCCATGTTCGAGCGCAATCCTCAGGCTGCTCGTCAGACTGAGTTTTTCCGAGATTCCATCAGCCACGCCAAACCAGTGGTCGTTGTTGAAGCAGAGGCCCTCGGGGTCAATGTTTATATGGGCTAAAAGGTTTATCATTGAAAAATATATGGAAATAAACTTCCACAAAAACATTTTCACTAACTCTGTCTTACGGAGGATTCCGAACAAGCCCCCCTTTGTCTGTGTCCTTATGGATACTCTGGGTGAAATTGCGTACACATCTTCTGTGGCATGGCCCTTAGGGACGGCAGTATTTAAAACAGACCAAACTACATTATATGTGCTATTTTCTATATTCGTGAAACTTTGTCTACTTAAATTCCTCTCCTTGTTTCCTCAATATGAGGGTAGGTAGGGGGAGGTTATTTAGTACTTCATTGGGTTGAGCTACGTTCATCTGAATTAGAGATTGGGTTTTGCGGCTGGGGCTAACTTGACTACATTCCATGGCTCAGGGAGGGATGTTATTTGTTGGAAACTTAACTACATTCCATAGATGTGGGAGAGTTGTTTCTTTTAGGAAACTTGGCTACATTCCATGAAAGAGGGAAGGGATGTTACTTTCAAAAAACTTGTCTATAATTCATGGCTCAGGGAGAGATGTTACTTGTTGGAAACTTGGCTACATTCCATTGGTGATGGAAGGGTACTACTTTCAGGGGATTTATCTACATTCCATGGTTGAGGGAGGGGTGGTACTTTCAGGAGACTTATCTACATTCCATGGCTAGGAGAGGAGTGGCACCTAGAGAAATTATCTACATTCCACGGTTAGGGAAGGGATGCTATGTTCAGGAAACTTGGCTATTTCCTATAGCTGAGGGAGGGATGCTAATTGTTTGAAACTGGGATACATTACATGATTGAGAGAAGGATGATGCTTGAAGGAAATGAGGTTATATTCCATGGATAAAGCCAGGACCTAACATGCTCCTTGGCTAAGTTGATGGTTGTATGTTCCAGATACAGCACTCAAGCCAAGATGGTGGATACAGGGACTGGTAGCCTATACATTGTTGGCTCTTTCAAGAGGATGTCTCATGATCCGGATTTCAAGGTAAGCCATCACCCAGAACCTACATACTCCAAGTTTGGAACTAGATCCTAGATCCACTTCAATGTTGTGACGTCACAATACAGCAGCAAGACAGGCTCCTGAAAAAAACTGCGCAGTGTGCACTATTGCCTTCAGTTGAATTGAATCGTGCACTTTTTCCGTGTTTATTTAATAGCATGCCTTCTCAGGGTTATCACTAATTATTTCATACAAACCTCGGTTTTTTTTTCAGGTTTTCAGAAGAAAATTTCCATTTTATTAAAGCTTATTTAAAGAGTCGTATAGAGTAATTAAATTTTATTTTTCATAAAATTAATTATTGTGAAATCATGACATCAGTACTTGAAACAAAATGATTTGATCTTGACAATTTCTGAAGCTGTTAAGTGACCCAATATTTAAAAATGGAGGAACGAAGATGTATTTAAATAAACTTGCTTATTACTTCAGTTTACTTTTTATTTTATTCATTCACTTACTATTTAAGGCTTAAAGTTTACTGTCCCAAATTCAAAAATATTTCAATAGTATTATTTATTATTTTATCCTGGCCTAACTGTTCGCAAAATATGCTAATGAGCTAGGTATTAATTATGAGGACGTGTAGCAACATTTGCGTAGAGAGAGAGAGAGAGAGAGAGAGAGAGAGAGAGAGAGAGAGAGAGAGAGAGTGGAAAACTACTATTTTAAACTACCCCTCAGTACACCAGGCTAAGCTACAAACAACCATGTCCCTGGCATTGGCAGTCTAGTCTATTACAAGAGTTACGCCTCAATCCATGCAGCCGTAGACGCAGGTTTTAGTAGTATTTAAGGACGTTCGTAAAATTACCTGTGTTTTTCAATTTTTTTCTCTTCGGACAAAATAAATTTCGTGTTTTTTCAAAGCATTCCAAGAAGGTTACAACCCTGCTTCTAATTGTTGTTTACCGTGTTTAGGGTTGCTAGATGCCTGAAAAATCAGAGTTACAGGTATTTTTTTGTGTCTAAAAAAATGGAAAACACATGGAGTTACAGACAAAACTAATAAAAGGAAGGGAATATTTATAAATTTGGCACATTTAACTAAAGTGTTAATTCTTATCACATAAGTCACTACACTGGGAATATTTGCACGCCTAGCGAGGAGTTGGCTATTCTCCTGACGACACCAATCCTAGTTCCAGGCTGGGAGTACATACCAGTATCACCCTCTAATCACAGCCTAGTAATTTTAATATACTGTCATCCCGTGTTCGAAAGAATTGAGATGACTCAATAATAGAAAATGAATTAAACCATACATTTGATTATTGAGCGATTAAAGCGGTTATGGCTGAGCGTATCAAATATACAAATTCCCCCTCCCTGTCTGATTCACTCCGTATTCACAATGACAACGTTAGATCTAAGAGGGAGGCAGATTCTCTTCAGAACAAAATGTTGCCAGTCTGGGGAGTATTGATTGATGAAGATTAATTTCAACCTTTCTTGTGTTCTGGTTATGCTCTTTCTCCTCTCTCAGATCAACTCTTCCTTCTCTCTCGCCTTGTTCCATTCTTCCTTCTTTTCTCACTTCTCATTCTATTATTGCTACACCCTTCCTTCTCTCCTTGTTTCACTCTTACCTTTACCCCCTATTCCTTCTTTAACACCTATTATCTTTTCTGTATTCTATTTTTTATTAATTTTTCTTTTTTTATTATTTTAAGTCTATCATTTGGGGGGGGGGGGGGATGTTCTAATTCAAATTTTTCACTGCTTTTATTTTACATCATTAACTATTTCTTCTTTCACTCATATTCAATTTTTTCCTAGATTATTTATTTCATTTATTTTTACTGTAGATGAGCTATCTCCCTTTCATCTGCCATCTTTATGTTTGTGTCTTTCTCTTTTTGCTATCTCTCAACTGTTTATTTGAATCCTCTTCTCCCCACACTATCTATCGTTTACGTTCCCTTTCATAGCTACCTCCATGTCACACACTTTCAGGAAATGAGGGTTCCTTTGTCCCTACTTCCTGTACTCGAGACCCAATAATTCTCTTTTCGGTCTATTCTATGCTCCTCCATCTTTTCATCTAATGTACTAGCTTCTTGTCCGTATGTTTCGGTTCTTGTTTTACTCCAAAGAGCAGATATTGCCATTCGGGATACAGGACAGAAAGTGTGGGCTGGCGAGGTTTCCTCTGCTCTGGAATTTGTGTTAGTCCGATAAAACGCTCGATAAAGACATTTCTAACAGTTGGAAATCCAGCCCTCTCTGGAAAGTAAACATCAGAACTTAAATCACTCACTATATAATAAACATCCGAATTTGCATCATTCTCTAGACAGTCAACATTGGAACTTACATCACTCTATATCAAGTCAATGTCAAAACTTACAGTACTTTCTAGCAAGTTTAATATTGGAAATGCATATTTATTAATGGATCATTGCAGAGATGGCGGCAGATTATAGCATAAATGTATTCTAAAACGTTTTTGTGAAAATATCTATCCAATAAGCCTTCATTCGATTTTCTAATTAAAAGTTTACTCATCAAAAGCTATCAACTTCACATAGATATATAGCTATCGGTGTTTAATTTAAACCAAAACGTATATTTTCCCTCTTAACGCCACGACGAAAATTTTGAAACGACTCCTCTCCTAGCCCTCCATCTATTTGTTGCACCAAACCACTCAAATAAGAATTGAGCTGTTATTAGTGTTAATCAAAGATAACTATTTTATTTACCGAAATACAATAATTATACACAAATCATGGTTTATATAGTGATTTGAACAAAGAATTAAACGTATCAGCCATTGCTCACACAGTAGGAAAATAATATGGCTAATTTGCTAGGAAAATGGGGTTTTAGCTTCAGGCTACTATTTTTGCCGACATCCTGGCTGCTTAATATTTAAAATGACTGTTCACTGCTCGAAATCAGCTAAACTGTTTTCTTGTGATTTTAATGATTGAAAATGGGCTTATCAAATTATATATAAAATAATATATAGAAAGAATAAGAGTGAGAGATTGAGGAAAAGTCAGTATGTGAATATATGATTGTGTAATTATGTGAGTGATTGTGAGATTGAGATTGAGATTGTTAGCAATAGAAAGTGAGTGTGATAGAGTGTGAGAAAGTGATTGTTAAAGTGTAAATGTGAAAGAATAAGAGTGAGTGAGTGAGTGAGTGAGTGTGATCGAGTGAGTGTTTAAGATAGTGAGAAAGAGTGTGTGAAAGGGATAGTGTGGGAAAGAGAGTGTGTGAGAGAGATTGTTTGATAGAGAGAGATTGTGAGAGAGTGTATGTGTGAAAGAGGGTGTGTGTAAAAGAAATATTGTGGGAGAAAGTGTATGAGAGAGTGTGAGAAAGATTGTGTGAGAGAGAAATGGTGATAGAGAGAGCTAGAATGTTAGAGATAGATTGTGAGAGAGAGTCTGTGCGAGAGATTGTGTAAGAAATAGTGTGTGTGAGAAAGTAAGTGTGTGGAATAAAGAAAAAGTGATAGTGAGTGTATGTGTGTGTAAGAGAGAGAGAAGGTATATAGGGTACACAAAACATTACTTTGAAATATTATCCACTCAAAATCAAGCGGTAACATGGAAACATATTTGAACTTATTTGTATTGAAAAAAAACAACAAAAAAAACACTAAAAGCTATTCTTAGATTATAAGATATATGGGATGTATAAAATATTATTTGAAATATTATCAACAGATTATAAAAATTAAGTGGTAGCTAGGAAACATAACTGAACTTATTAGAATTGTGATTCTATTTTATAAAATTAACACCTAAACCCATACGTAAACAGTTAAATGTCTATCTAAACATATTTAAACTTATTTAATCAAGTTTTGAACTCATAATACATACCAAAACATATTTAAGCTTACTTCTATAGTTTTAAATTATAATTCATGCTTTAAACAAAACGTAAGCAAATATTTTCACGTATTTGACAACTAAAACCTTTTAATTTGCAAATTATAGACAATAGTGTTGATTTAAATGTGAATTAACGATAACAATATTTTAATAACAATAAATTAATGTTTCCCCAGTATAGGAAGTTGATCCTTTCAATTAAATAATGTATACGGCCATTTTGTGATCAGATATGAACATTCAAAAATAATTAATCAGAAAAAAAAGTAACCCAGTAAAATAATATATATTTTTTAACCTACTATAATTGGTTTTAATATATATATATATTTGCCATAATGTTTATATTTGTTGCACCATACAACTTAAATAAGAGTTGATTTATAGTTTTTAACCAAATATAAATATTTTATTTACAGAATGAGTTGATATTTTTAGCCAAGTAGGAATATTTTATTTGCCCATGCACAAATTAGGATTTCCATGTTGATGTAAATATAAATGAAAAGCTGAAATTTCTTTGGGTTAATCGGATTTTTGTTGTAAACTACTATTTTAACCGACTTTTTGGACCCCTAACCTCTAAAATGAGAGACCCGCCTCGGTGGCGTAGTTGGCTAACGCGTTAGTCGTGTTGAGCTGCTAGACTTCTGAGGACGGGGAGATCGAGGTTCGAATCTCGGTCGGGTGAACTGGGAGTGGTTTTTCCTAAATGGTTTTCCACTCTCCCTCCACGCAAATGCGGGTTCACTTCCTCTAATTTAACCTTCCCAATTCCTAATCCATTAGAGTAATTAGTACTTAAAGCGTATAACCCGAACGGGTAGTAAGACGCGGTGCTAAATATTATTATTATCTAAAATGAAAGGTTGTTTTTAAAAATCTGTTAAGGCATTTTTTCGTAATTTCTATTACCGGAAACGGGCTTATCAAATTATATAAAATAATTTAACAAATGATTTTTCGTTTTGATCAACTTGTTATATTTATTGAGTTATTAGAAGACAAAAAAATACAGAGTTGAAGTAGAAAACTTTTTCTTACCACTACATTAACTTCCAACACAACATTATCTCAAAAGGAAGATAACCATAATAATCACCCAGTTTTGGCAGTGATGCCGCAAATACTTGCCCCCTGTCTTTCTATATAGGAAATTAGCTAGAATACTAACCAATGTCTGACAGTAACAAGTATCAATCTCCTGTACTCATGTGTAGGAAAAGTGAAATTTAAATTCACCATAACTGCCCAACCACACACCACCGTTACGCCCCTCCCCCCTAGTCTACTTCAACCTTACCCTTGCTTCCCTCAACCCTAGTCTTTCCAACTAAAGTATTTCCTGGTGTTTTCCCTTCTCTTTTTCTAACAAACTTACAGAAGAAACTATACGAAGGTTTGGGAAGGAAAGAGAGCTTAAGGATTTATAAAAAAAGGAAGTTTAGATCTCAACTTTATTCGAACAGTCTGCGGGTTTTCCCAGCAAACCCCTTGTTTGCCAAACAGCAAAATGATGTTTTGACGTAAAGGTATTCTGCTAGAGTCACATTCACGCCTATTGAAAGCTGTGTGTAGCCAATTGCAGGATATAATATCTTCTATGTAAGCTTTCCGCAGTAATTTAAAAATATTTTGAATTTGCATAGGCCGCAAAATATTCTTGAGATATTAGTGGAATAAAGTTATGGATCCTGACAGTGACTATTTGTTAGGAAGGACACCTGTAAATTAAGTTGTTTGCAAGGACACACTAGAAACCATCCTGACAGTTCAGTGGACATTAGGTTGGAAGTACACTTGTAAATGAAGTTTTTGCGAGGGCGCACTAGAGACCATCATGACAGTTCAGTGGACATTATGTTGGAAGGACACTTGTAAATGAAATTGTTTGCAAGGGCACACTAAAGACCATCCTGAAAGTTCAGTGGCTATTAGGTTGGAAGTACACTTGTAAATGAAGTTGTTTGCAAGGATGCACTAGTATCAGTCCCGCAGGATATGTGCTGTCGCGGTACACAGTCCACCCAGTATTATCATGATCACAAATCAATAGGTCGGTGAAATCTCGCGCTCTCTCTAACTGGTTGACTCTGATTGGTTCAGTCACCGGAGCTAGGGGGTGAAGGTCACTCACTACATGCTGTAATGCTGCCCTAATCAGAGCCTGACTCACATTCATATGATGCAGCCATGAATAGGTCGTTGTGTTGTCTCTCGGAGAGCAATTGAAATGGCTCAATCGCTTGTCCATCGTATGAAGTACATCCGTGTACACATGTTGAGGTTTTATTGTCATTGCAAAGTACAACTTTGTTCAGAATATAATTAATTAACTAGAATACCCATAGTAAATAACGTATAATGAAAACAAATCAGAATACCCAGGTTCCATCTCAGGCGCTAAAGATCCTGGTTACATTCTAGTTGCCAAGTATCCCGGTTTCACCCCAGGTGTAACGCATCCTGGTCCCATCCCTAGTGCTAAATATCCCGGTTTCACCCCAGGTGTAACTCATCCTGGTTCCATCCCAAGTGCTAAGTATTCTGGTTATATCCCAAGTGCTAAGTATCCTGGTTCCGTCCCAAGTGTAAAGTATCCAGGTTCCATCCCAGGCGCTAAATATCCTGGTTACATTCTAGTTGCCAAGTATCCCGGTTTCACCCCAGGTGTAACGCATCCTGGTCCCATCCCTAGTGCTAAGTATCCCGGTTTCACCCCAGGTGTAACGCATCCTGGTCCCATCCCTAGTGCTAAGTATCCCGGTTTCACCCCAGGTGTAACTCATCCTGGTTCCATCCCAAGTGCTAAGTATCCTGGTTTCATCCCAGATGTAACGCATCCTGGTTTCATCCCATCTGCTAAGGAAGCTTAGCTTATGTTGAATATGTTTGTAAGCTAGAAACAGCTAAATAATATAACATGTTTCTTATTGTTTTAATTATAGTGTAATCCTCGTGAATAACGAAATTTTTGTGCGCGCTGTGATATGTGACTCTCCCTAAGGGAATATTGTGTTCCCGTGGATCAGATAGTTATGTCGTTGAAACAAGTCTGTAGATCCTAAGTAATTAGATAGATACATGGTAAATTGACCTATTTTTTCCAAGTTCCCACTTAATATAACGTATCATTCTTCCGATGTCCACAGCTGTTCCTGAGCTCCAACGTGACCACCTCCGACTTCAACATGGGATACAGCATGACAGGCACCTTGGAGCGGGGAGACAGGAAGACCAACAGCTTCCAGATGACCCACTTCGCAGTCATCCGGAGATGGGACAGAAACAAGGACTAGTGTATTTGTATCTCCTTATCTTACAAACACTCGACATCCAATACAACATTATGAGGTGGGAAAGGAACGACGACTATTTCCCTCTCCTTGACATACAAACACACTCAACATCCAATACAACATTCATATGTGGTGGAGGAACAGAAACTGGTTACCTCTCTTTGTTTTAAAAACACGCTCAACATACAAAGACGTACCAAAAACTAGTTTACTCTCCTTGTCTAACAAACACGCTCAAACTCCAATACAACGGCCCCAGGTGGGACTGCAACAAGAACGAGACTAGTTGAAACTCATTGTTAGTTCAGCAGTTCCATGAACAGGAACTAATAGTCGCAGGTCGGGCCAAACAGAGATTTCAATTTCTTCGTCATGAATTGAAATATTTCCCTAAGGCCGCGTCAAGACCTTGTTTCATGTTGATACACCGAGAAACCCAGGCTCATGTTCTAATTATTGATGTCTTCACAATTTGTTTAACTTGGAGCTCTGTGGACTTGACCAAGAGACACATTCAAGCAGGGGCAGTGAGAGAGCTTATTGAGAACTAATGTCATATGTTGGATGTTAGTGTGGCCTGCCCTCACTCAACTATAGGCAGATATGCTCGAAAACTATACAAATTGTTGGATAAACAAAGGACAACTATATATTTTGCTCAAAATGTAAAACGGTTTGTCTCCGTGGGACCTTGGTATTTTATGATATTTTATTTGCTAAGAGATAAGAGAGACCTAAAAAATCAACTCTAATCCAGCTTAAAAAATATTATTTGCTCAATAATTGATAAATAGTGATGTGGAACCCTTGGTACAAACGGAATATTGCTTAGTAATATTTCAATACAGGTAGGCTACCTAGATAGAACTTAGGAGACTGGGTTGTAAGAGAAAAAAATGTAAAATTTTCTAATAGTACTATGACAAATCTGAAATGTTGAATTTGATTAAAATCAAGAAATATAATTTTGCTAGTAGTTTAGTGACCTGTACATAAAGGTAACTCTAGCTTCAGCAAACCAGGAAACACATAAAAAGCGATATAGATCTAAAACAATTGGATAAATTACTAATTTAAATATGGGGTGTTTAATTAATCAAAGTGAATATTTGGCTGGTAATATTTCCTTAGCATTTTCAAGCCAACGCATTATTTGTTTCGTTTGTGTTTCAGGTGTCAAATTTATTTATAAATAGGAAATATTAACCTGACCAGAGTCAAATATACACGATGAACTTAGCAAATATGTAATACATAATTTCATATTTTAACAAGATGTTACTAAATAAAATGAGTGATTTTTTTAGTGATAGACATACTAATATACATACAGTTTTTTTTACTAACATATGAATGTAACTTATCAATAATTATCCCATATAGCCTATTGTATGTATTCCAAACTGACTGAGTAGTAATATGTGTAAATGATGCTTCTATTTTCCTGTCGATGACACCAAAACTAACGATTATCTAGTAATTAGTAAATACAAAGTGGCATGGTAGGAATATTAGAGATAATTTCATTATACTTGAAGATTGACCTTTAATTCAGGAAACGTGCATGTTTTTGACACATCTTCCCTCCTTCAAGTCAAGGGTGTTAGAATAAAAGTTTCCCTCGATCAGGCGTTTTTATGGGGCTGGTTTAGCATGGTGCGTGACGTCACCATGTGACCAGGAACAGCTTCATCAATCATCAGCCATATATCACTGGTTAATGGAGGACAACTCTACGTTATATTTATTTTATTTAAAATACCCTTATGTACCTAGTACACAGTAGAGCATTGCGCTCTATTTGCTAGAAATGTCTCAATATTCTAGTGCGTGTAAACACCACAGGCATATGATATCATAAAGACGGCACGGCGGGTATTATTATTTTAAATCTTTTTTTAGCACGTCTTACTACCCATTCGGATTATACGCACCTACGCTAATGTGTAATGGTAGGGTGATTGTGAGATGAAATGGAGGACCTATAGTTTAACGTGGGATCCGAACCACGGTGGAGGCCTGGTATTCCCCACATTCACAAGTTTTGATTAATACACGTCTTGTCAGAGGTGAAGGAAGGGTTTGGCAATCAGATAAGTCTGTGCCGGGACCAAGGATTGAACCCCGGACACCCAGCACAGAAGTCCAAGTGTACCCACATNCTGGTATTCCCCACATTCACAAGTTTTGATTAATACACGTCTTGTCAGAGGTGAAGGAAGGGTTTGGCAATCAGATAAGTCTGTGCCGGGACCAAGGATTGAACCCCGGACACCCAGCACAGAAGTCCAAGTGTACCCACATTGGCACGGAGAGAGAGTGTAAAACCATACATAGTACACCCAACAGAGATTCGAACCTAAATCTCCCCGTTATCAGCAGTCTAGTCCACTGCGAGAGTAGCCCGCGGCCTCCAAAGGGAGTTTCAAAACTATTGATGTATATTAATGAAAACAATGTTTAAATATTAACCAACAACAGTTTCACAATTCTAGTATATGATAGTGTCAATAAGATTGTACAGTTCAACACAATCATCTTATTATCCATAAGTAACTTATAATTAAAATAAAAATAATCAAGATTTTAACTTTCAGGAAAAATTTTGTATTTTCACAAGTATATCGGGGAAACACATCCAGATGCTGTAATAATAAATTAGTATAATTTATTAAAAATAGTACAATTATTCATTTTTACTTAATACAGTTTATTGCAAATTTCTAAAATGTGTACTTTGGTTATTGGTTTGTGCAGAAAAAAATTGCATGAGTTGCTATTACATTTTCATTTAGTATAATTAGTAAGAAAATATTTGATGGTATTAATAAATGTCATGCCATTTAACATAAGATAGTCAGTACTTATTTAGAAATATTATATTTAAATAAAACATGAATACAGTCTAAATAAACTAAGCCAAATAATCATATGCCTAATATATCCCGTTTATAAACATGGCTTCTGACCATTTCTAATTACTGTAGATTTACCAATATGCACTCCAATATCTAGCCAAACATTTAATCATGTTGATACATATTTCTAATTTTTATTTAATCGTATGAGAAAACAATATATTCATGATTATCTTTTTCACAGGCAGTATTATAAATGGTCAAAAAACATTGTTAGGCTTATATTTTTGTAGAACTGATATAGACATGACAAATGATAGTAAAATTTATTTCTTAAATTTAAATTATTTTCATTTTTCTAGATATCGCAATGGTAGGAAAAGCATGTAAAAAAGACAAACAAAAAATTGTTCTGATTAACATTGATTAATATAGAATTGGAATTGATATTATCCATTAAAAGTGACGGTCGAAAATCACTTTACTTGACGAATTAATATATCAAAGTAGTTTTCAATTAAGTGTGTGGTTATCATTCTTCTGTGTTCTTACTTTGCCTTACTACCCGATATACCCCAATTTTCTTAATAATAGACACATCTAACAGCTAGAAGAAACTCCTAGAACTACTTTCACATGCCCATACGTAAGTCCGTGTGATTCAGCTGCCACTTTTGTATATATATTATCAATACCCAAAAAATAAAAATATAGTAAAGTTGTATCAATATGGATCACAAAAATACCTGTTTATATTTTCTAAAGGGTGCTAAAAATATGTCAATTTGTAATAAAATCAAGTTATAGATGGAGTTAATCATTTTTCTTGTAGTATAAAGTCCACAAGTTTTAGTTAATTTTCCTTGCTCCACCTTAAACTATATGATTATAAAGTTAACTAGTTCTGAGGATTAGTTCTCAGGTATTTGATTTAAATAAAAGGTTACCAAATTTATAATTTTTTAACACACAATATATTTTCATTTTTGGAATATTTCATTTTTAAATCAATTAAATAAAGACAAATAATCATTGATGATTAGTTTACAATGGCAGTTTATACACTATTTCCCTTGTATCCGAATTTTTCTGTGAAATAATTTCCTTTGACACCTAGCTGATTGGGTTTGGGATAGATGTTTTTATTCG
Organism: Timema douglasi; assembly: GCA_901482245.1. Taxonomy (NCBI): domain Eukaryota; kingdom Metazoa; phylum Arthropoda; class Insecta; order Phasmatodea; family Timematidae; genus Timema; species Timema douglasi. Next base: position 103,608 of record CABEEJ010002527.1, read on the forward strand.
CAATTCATTGCCCGATTGACTATTCGCTTATATTATGAATAACGATAATGTGTTACGGATGAGTACAGTAAAGTTTATAGGAAATGTACCCACTTTCACATGCGTGAGGAGCTAAACAATCTAGTAAGAAATAATCTCAGTACACACGTCCGTGATTCGAATCCCGAAATTATTGCTTTTAGCAAACCAGACCAAATTAACTTGACATCTATACCGCATGTCCACCAGCTCAGGTGGGTTAAATTTTCCTTTATTTCATTCATACCAGCCAAAAATATCACTGTGCAGTTTTAAAAATGATACTTTTGTTGGTTTTATATTTTATTTTCCAGAATAGTTAGGGCGTTCTTAACTAAAGTCTTGTTCGTCATATCAACCAGTTGTTTCCAGTCCCTGCATTTCTACCCATTTTTGCGAGTTTTAGGGAATATATTGGGATAACAGGGCATATAATTAGTCTGCTATTTAAGTTTATTCTGTTTTGCTAGCTATGACTACACACAGAGACAGTACATTTGTCCCGGCATCTAAATTAGTCCTTTAAGATTGGTTCTATTAAACAAATGTCAGTACAATACACTTAACTAGTTATGCGTGTAAAACCCGAACGGGTACTAAAGCTCAGTGAAAATTAAGCTAATAACACTAATATACATCAGTAACATTGTTTTGAATTAATTTTTTTAAATTAAAATAATGAAAACCCAAACTAAGGAAATATTTTACCAACATTTATTTCAATCTTTATTGACATTACTAATTAAACTGTATGAATTAATTTTTGTTTAAAATAAACTTCTTTATTACAATAATTATGTATGAAACAATAAATAAAGTCCAAAGGCCAGTGATATAGATATGAACCCTTGTCACTAAGAGGTTGTAGGGTCACCAGGTGACGTCACGCAGAGGCTGATGGAAGGCATAAAACTGTCTGTTGGCGGTTATAGGGACTGAAGCGACCCTCACTTGACCTTCAAGTGGCCTGTACGGACACATCCTGATCAAGCTTCAAACTAAATACAACGTGCTCTGTTGATATAACAATATTATAATGTATTTTTAAAAGTTAGTTTCAAGTGTTTAACTAACTGACGTCCGTTCCCAGTTCGTCCAAAATCTCAGTCCCTCCTGAAACTATTAGGGTTAAATGGCAGTTCTACGTGTTTTAGGTAGGATGTGATTTGAAACTTAGAGACAATGAAGTGTTAAACAAATGTGCAAGCACTGTTATGAGTTAATTAAAAGGTCGTGAATTTTCAAAATAAAGCAAAATTAATATTGTGTTTTTTTGTTTGTTTTTTGTGGTTTTCAGTGACTCTTTATCAAGTAAAAACTTGTCCATTGAGAACCAGCCCAAGAGGATCTATGATACAAGTAACACAAGTGGTAGATTTGGCTTCTGCTTGGGGACAGACCGAATTCATTATTAATTATAACCATCCCAAAGGGTTCTTGTGCGATAAAGGGCCTTTCAAAAGGCTATTCGTAAGAAAATAAGGCTACACCCACCCTTCGGAGTGGGGGTTAGGGAATGGTTCGACAGATATTCAAACTCCGAGGCAGTTCTTAAAATTTTGTCTTCCTCAGCTTATTCTTTTGAATGAGATAGTATATGTCATTGAGAGATACTACTTATACAAGAGTAAATTATAGCTACTGTAGGAGCGCAATTTCGTGATCATAAGGTTTAAAAAATTCAATTTATAATATTAGATAATATAGCTCGTACAGAAAAACTTGCCTGCGCTGTTTAGATAGCTTTATACATGTGGCAAATCACAAACACACTTGGTACTTTACACTGATGTAACTGGACAAGGAGGAACATAGCTATCAGTTCACTCTGCTGTTTCTGGGCAAAGAGGAACATAGCCCATATTTAACATTGCTTTCACTGGGCAGTGGAACATAGTCCACATTTAATATTGCTTTCACTGGACAGAAGAACATAGTCCACATTTAACATTGCTTTAACTGGACAGAAGAACATTTTCCACATTTAATATTGCTTTCACTGGGCGGAGCTCTTCTTGAAGGAATATGGAACTAGCAACACACTATCGGCCCTGTTCCTACTTTCGTCGTGTAGGTCAGAATACTGTCTTTGTCCAATTTATCCTTAAGGCTCTTTCCTATACCTTCTTACAGACATATTTATGTTATAGTTTTAAATTATATTAATCAAATTATAGAAACATTGCTTTCATGATTTCGTGGACTATTAAATTCATATTATAAATGATAAAGATTTGTGTAATGTGATTTTTTAAACTGTTATTAATAAAGTAGTACTAGCTTTTAATTTAGCATAAATTAAATGTCAAGCGCCACAATTAAATTTGAATACAAATATGTTATATTCCGTCATTGCAGTTGAGTGAAACATAATCTATGTATCTATTTTTATATAATTTACTATTAATTGAATAAGGAATTAAACTCAATATTAATTGTATAGCTTAGCAGAAGAGCCTATAGTTACGAATAACAATTTATCAATATAATTTACCGCTTCTTTCATACGGCTTTTGTCTTAAGCGTTGATATTAGTTTAGGTAGATTTTGTAAGACTTATAAAATTATCTTTAAAAATAGCCTGTTGCACATTTATTAAATAAATTCAAAAATCTGCACGGCCAAAAATTACCTTCTTTCCGACTTATAGGTTCAAAAACACCTTTTTACTGTCTATACTAGCAATTAAACATAAATGCCGTATGTGTTTTACACCATTGGTATTCACCCGGATTTATATTTCTAGAAATCCAATATGGCAACATATTTATAACAAATATAGATACTTAATCATATTCCATTATTATAATAAATGGCCACTTTAACTTAGGTAGTAATTTTACATTCAATACACACAATAACACATTTTATTTAAGAAATAATAATAATAACTATAACGATTATTTTCAAACATTACAATAAATAATCCTTACAAAGCATAAAGGCTGTGATATGCAAGCAACAGTATTTCAGGGGTAGGAATGATTTTGTGCTCCTACATACCAAATCTAGAGGCAATTATAGCTTGATAAAGGAGTCTTACATTAGTTAAGTTTGTATAGGGTCGATTAGTTGGAGAGTCAGGATTGCTTTGTACTTCTACATTAAAACACACTCTAGCGTGCATAATAGTCTGGCTTTACTAGTGGAATTAGTAGGGTGACTTGGGTAATTTGTAATAACGAGCTAAAGGGCTGCTAACAAGTTCTTAATTTACTTACTCTTTAGCATTAGGAACTCTAAAGTGAATTGACACACATAGATAAGTACGCCACCTATCCCTATCTTGAGCTAGCTCTAGCCAGTCTCCTCATTACACCCTGCAAACATAAAACTATAATATAAACATATTCTGAAACAGATTAAAGAGAAAACCATAAATTTATATAAATTAGAATGGTCCATATTTCAGTTCAAATAGTATAGTCAGTTTGACACTAAATATAGTATGCAAAACAATACAAGGTGATATTTAAGTACGTATTTTCATCTTGTTTGTTTGAATTTCAACTATTTGTGAAATATTTTAATTTACTCAAATGTTTGTCCAAATAAAACCAAATCTGTCGTTGTCAACGTTTGAGTTGACTAACTAGGGTAGGAGGTCAGTAACAAGGAACTTAATGGAACATTTTACCTATTCATATATAAAGTTTTGACATCTTTGAAAATAATCTTTAAATAAGGTTTTTAAAATAAAGTTTGGTTACTTATATTTAAGTTAATGTTTGCATCGTAATCCATACTTTCTAACTCTGGATTAAGGTGTGTTGTAATATTTGTTGTAGCTGTTAATATAATCAATAAACTATTTACTATGTCAAACTTAGAAAATGTCATGTGTTCAACAAACAATTAGTAGCAATTCTTGATGTTAATATGTCAGCCTCTACGAACAAGTAAAGAAAGTTTGAGGAAATCGTTCTCGAGCTGTTTTCAAAAATGCTCAATGTCGGCTTTAACGTTAATTCTTGTAATTTATCATCTGGTAATTGTATTATTTTGATAAACTCGTGTGTCAATTAAAATGTAACTATGATGTAACTATGATGTGAATGTTATGACAGATACTTGTAAGGAGTTACAATTAAACTGATTACAAATTCTGGAACCATCAAATATTTATTTACCCTATGTCCACTTTAACAGGCCGAGATAAATTTGAGATGTTTTGGTTGGTGCAGTTAGCGTTATTGCTCTCCTCAACCAAACTGGGGATTTGAGGATTATAATTTGTCTTGATTTCCACTCATTATATTTATATGAAAAACCCCTTTAAATATACGTTAACTATAGTTATATCAAGAGGTTAGTTAGGTTAAGATGCTAATATTACGAGTAACTTTGAACCCAAGCTAAATATAGGTTCACAGAGGTATGACTATAGGTAGGAGTAGGGAATAGGCCATGACCCTCCCCCCTCCCAATAATATTGCCTTAAATGTCGTTGTTCGTTACTGTGGGAAGTATCAACTTTGAAGTCGTAGCAGTGTTCAATGGAAATAAATCCAAAAGTGTTAGAATTTATTGTTCACTATTTGTAATTGATCGATACTCTAAGGCTGAAACAGATTCGATATAAAACGACTCCTCTTTTTCACATAAATGTCATTCATGCGAAAATAAAGATGTCTTTAAGCTCGACTATGTCCTTGAGATAGGGTTGCAACATAACGTTTGTTCACCTCATTGATTACAATCAAAATAAATAGGTCGAAACTTTTGTGACCCCTCAGCAACTTTGACTAATGGTGCATAAACAATTTTCAACGCCTGACATATAATAATGGAAAAGTTCAGGTTGGACTGACATGGACATTCAAACTAAATCTCCGAGGAGATCCCTTGAACGGCTCTCCAGCTACACCGCACATAAGCTCTGTGGATGTTCGCGGTGTAACCACTGTATAGCCATCGGGAACGGTACCGTTCCCCGGACATGGACCTAGGTCACAGACAAGGATATAACAGATACCCAGCCTTACGGGAGTTTTGTTGCGCTCCCCGAGTCAGGTATAACTTAAAATATCCAGTGAT